>JAHWFP010053787.1:0-14432 GCA_023313725.1 Lithobius niger | reverse complement strand
CCAGGAGACCATGTAATTCCACGCCACTTCCAGGGGTTCGGTGTTTCAAGTTTGCAGGCCTTGCTTTTATTATCAGTATCTTTTTTTTTTTTATAAACAAAACGGCAGAAAACATGGCAGGGGAGCAAACATTGTCGGATTTATAAGGGAACCATTGCCGTCAGTTCTGCGCAGTTTTTTTTTTCTGTAACTGGCCGATTGTAACCCAACCTAGCTCCGAATATATAATTTTACAGAAATGAAGTTCCAGGCTCTTCCAGCCTGAAAAATTGTTCATCTTTCACAATTCCATATTTTATAAAGCCTGGAAAAAGGCCTAACTCATTTCCAGTATTTTCCAGCTAGCGTACGAATCCTGTAGAATGTCTCCTCAAAGTGAAGGGGACCAAACGGAGCTGGCATATTCAAAGAACGGATGGACATACACTTTAAAGGCCCACAATATATAAGGTAGTGACATCTCTAGAAGTGAAACAACCTGTGATAATAGCTATTCGTTGCATTGCTACTTTAATGACAGCATTACACTGGTCATTCCACGTTAGATTTGTTAGAGCCAGACACCTAAATCCTTGATAGTAGTTAATAAAAGTTCCGGTTTGATCCAGCTAGGTAGTAGTTATTATACGATGGATATTTATTCCCGAGGTGCAACACTTTCACGACGATTAATTTCGAAAATCGACAACTGCCACTGATCTGATCAAGTTCACCTAAAGAACCGTTATGTGTCACTTTTGATTTCGTAGTAGAGTGGAACTTGAAGTCATCAGCAAACTTTCGTAATTTCACCCCTTCACCCCCGTAATTTCACCCCTACCGAAAGTAGCAATGTTCTAATTTTCATTTAGTCTACGAACTGCTAGTCAGCGGGATTAACTTGGCGAATGTTTTGGTGTGTTGATATCACTCCTTTTGAAGGGCCGAACCATTCGGAACTTGGCGGTCCCTTTTACCAGTTTTGTTTTTTGATAAGATATATTTGTTAACTTAGCTAACACTGCGAACTTCAAGTGTATTAGTGTATTAGTGTGTTAGTGTATTTCATTTGCGTGGCAGATTATTATACCCTAGGTCAATGGTTTATTAGAACTTAAATGCCCAAAACGCCATATCCTCTCCCTACAATACGAAACTAAACCTAATGAAACCTAAACTGATTTTTAACAATATCTTGTAGTTTTTAAATAAATAAATAAATAAATAAATAAATAAATACAAAATGAACTGATTTAAGATTTTGTGACTGAAGCTTTTTTCTTTTTATTTTTAGAATCATTCTTTTTTTTAGAATGCATAATTTTTGTTCGATGTTGGTCCATGGTTCACACATTCAAACCTTGGAAATTCGGTCATATTTCATTTTTATTTCGGGTTTTCCTGAAAACGTCAGGTTTCATGCCTGCAAAACATTTTACCGTATTTTTTAGAGAAACTCCACAGAAGAAAAATTTTAATTTTTTTAATTAATTTCTTTGAGCCTTAAGTCAGCCGAAGCAACTTAATGCTTGTATGGCTGAACCGGCTCAATTTTGAACATTACCAGACTTTTAGAGAAGAAGAAATTTCTGGTAAAGGTCGGTTCCAACCCAGGGATGCGATCCGGGAAACCTCCGATCATTGTAGGGGCCGAAATAAATCCCTTCCCCCCCCCATAAAAAAATATTGCCACACCGCATCAGACTTGGAGGGGTAAAAAATATTAATAAAAAGCCTCCCACTCGCATGCATCGACTTTGGGTTTGACCCCTTATAAGAATCAAGGTATTTATTTTTATCGGCCTTCACTGTTTCATTTTCTCGCAGTTACTAATTTCTGACCCTCGAATTTTCATTGACCAATCCTGGAAAAATCCTGGAAAAGTCCTGGAATTTTAAGGTTGCAGACGAGGACGAACCTTGCTAAGATAGATCTGGCAACCCCTCCGACTCTCATAATTGATATCCACTACTGACCTTGAGAGTCTGTATGCTATAGGCGAAAAATTTGTTCCGCTCACTATTTTTGAGGCTAATTGCGAAAAATCGAGGTTATTTGGTTGCTTTAAGTTGTTTTTCTTTTAATAATTTATGACAGTGAGTAGAAGGCATGCACAGACCTATTATTAGCAAGGAATATTTCGTCTGGCATGTCGGTGCGTTGATTCTACTATCTCCAGTTAGATAAGTCTCTTCTTCCGCCCGCCCCCCCCCCCCCCCACTGCGGCAACTTCCTTGCAAAAAGCGCTTCGCAGCTGTATTTATGTGTACTTTGGAATGGCAGGATACAAGCGTAGAATTGTCAATGAAGTCACGTGATCTAGAGTACACACAACATTTCTCTAGTTCTCGTTCATGTTCTGTCAGGTTTCAACTTGAACTTAATTCCGAACTCACTGTAGAAGTTCCCTTTTCTAAATAAGTTTTTTTTTTGTTGTTGCTTGAATACCGTTACAGCCGTTGTTGTATACGTGATAAGGATGGGCAGCTGGAAATTTAGATTGCAAAAATATCATGCAAGCCAGCTGCCATTACACATCAGTTACAAATAGCTGAATTGTATTTTTGAGCGCATAATTATCGAGGGCGTTATATGAAAATTGGCTAAGACACGTGTCTCAACTGAATTCAAGGCTGACTGGGATGATTTTAGCTCCAGAAATGCCCACATTGTCGATGTCATCCGCACCATCACCTACAAAACGTGTAGAAGTCTCGGTACCTTCCTAAACAACCAAACAGAGCGAGCCAAACGCACCACTGTTGGTGACAGTTTGGCTCATTCCCTGCTAATAATATCCGTGTTGATGCGGCTTGATTGACGTCAACATCGTCAGCGATGAATCTGTTTCGTCAAAACTGTTCCCTCGCGCACGCTCAAACCTTCACCCCAGCAAACCACCTCCCTGAGATGGTTCGCAATTTGGCATTGCTCTCTCCTGGTCGCATCTAGTAGCCAATCCTTGTCAAATCCATTAGCAAGGCCTGGTCGCGGTGAAGGTATGACGTATCGAATACTGCTGAGTTTGTTGAGCTGTATTGTAGTTTAGGAAGGTACTGAACGGCTGACGCAACATCACTGCGCACGCGCGACATCAAGTTTGGAGCCAAACTGTCTCTAACAGTGGTGCGTTCTGTTCGCTCTGTTCGGTGCTTTAGGAATGTATGATTGTAGAATTCAGTCCTCTCGTGTCGACACCGCAAGTCAGAGGTGTGCGCCATCGACGAAATATCGCCGCTGGTCCCCCGGATGTTGCTATACCGACCCAGCCATACAAAACTGTGCCCGAAACACAGACTGTCCGTGCACCGGGGAGTTTGAGTGCGCCGTGTATCTTGAGTCCTGCAAGTATTTTGTGAGCGGCTACGTCTTCTTGGAGGGCGTGGCTTTAATCGATGGCCGCCATTGTTTTTGTAACCATCTTGGATATCAACAAGGTACTCTGCTACTGAAAACGTACAATCGATGGTCTGTGTTCGTTCTGCGGAGAACTCAAGATAGGCCGCGGACACTATAGTGCCGTTCAGGTCATGCTCGAAAACGACCTGATCGCCTAAATCTTTTAAAACCATCGAGAATAGTTGGCGTTTCGTAGAGTGCCGTCAAATTTCATGTTGCGCTCAGTGTTTACACATTCCCCCCTCCCCCCCCCTCCTGTAATGCACTTGTATTTATTGTTTTTCAGCTCTGAATAAAAAAAAGCTTTTCGGGTAGGGGGAATAATATTAATAAGTTTTAAGTCTCAAGGTTTTAGTTATTTATTGTTATTTACCAGAGTGCACCCTGTGGCTATTTTCTTGAATCCACGACCGAATGCCACCACGTCAAAATGCCACCCAACAAAATGCCACTCCTAATTTTTTATTACTAAATTTTTTAAAGTATACATATTTATACATAAGTATATATATTTTTAAAAAGTCACAACCAAATAGCCACGCCTAAAATTGAATTGCCCTGCCTACAGTTCGGAGGAAAGTGGGAATGTCTTTCACATATAGTTTTTTGTCGCATAGTTTTTGTCGCTTTTGTTGTCTTTAGCTGGCATTTCTTGACCTTTTTATTTTAGGTGGTGGGGAGGTGGTGCCGGGCTGTCATCATGGGTGTTGCTAAGGCCTTGTCGTGCTAAGCTGTTATATGGCAACGGCATATTAGGTCTATCAACTTGAGTTAAGACATTAACAGATATCTCACTTTTTCATTAAATTGTAATAGACCCCTTGCAATTCGATGAACTACGACTGGTGCATACCCAACGAATATAACCCTCCTTTTTCTTTTTCACGTCGTGCATACTATAACCGTATTTGCAGTTTTTGTTCCCCTTTATTACACATTGCTTCTTGAACAATTGTGTCAGATCCTGCCATCCGTCTAGTTGTTGGAGAAGTGACGCCAGTCCCGAATCCAGGATTTCCAATAGGCAAATTTTCAAGGTGGACTCTGCCAAGGTGACGTCGTGAAAGAATGGAGAAGTCTTTCATGCAACTTAAACAGAGTGCTACTAACTGCAGATGAATAAAAGGCCTGAGCACCCTTCCGGGTGGCCTCACTACCCGTAACCGCCAGAGCTGACTAGGTCTGGTTTCTTTCTACAAAAATGCCATGGGTTACTAAGACCGCACACATTGTAACAACATGCTTCTTCATGCCAAACACTTCCAACCAACTCTTAAAGGGACACCCTGCCTGCCTTATAACATAACATTCCGCCTGCCTTATAACCGCCATGCGCAGATCGCCATCCGCGCAATTACCAGCCCCAACGTCGGCTGGGGTGGTAGCTGCGTTCCCCGCAGCGAGGAACGTAGCTGCTGTCTCGGTTGGCTTTGGGAAATTTAAAGATTGTGTGGTCACAAACCAGAATGATTCTTGTATTTTAACATCACAATTTATAGTTTTTCTTGGCTAGTGTCTTATAATTTTTCCTTCGGCGATCTGTTGGAATAATTAATTTTAATTTTTCGATCTTTGATCTCATGGTAATTATTACAAAATCAGTACATTGTAAACACGCAATGCATCATATACTGCGGGTCGCAGTAAATAAAGTTAACACTTATTCAACAGAAAATCTCCCCCCTCCCCCACCCTTTCTCTCCAAAACAAAATTACTAACTGCGCCAGTCAGGGCCGGCGCTAAGTGTTCTGTTGCCCTGGTGTACCGAAAAAAATCCCCCCCACCCCAAAAATAAAAAATGACTCTTGTTACCTTCACCTGTTTTATTCCGTCATAGTCACGCCTACATCAATTTTTCTTGCTTTCAATCGAACCCAACGTTCTATGACAGACTTGTAGTCACACTTTGTGGCCAGATCACGCTCAATCGAGAGCAGCGCTAAACCACTTAGTCTTTGTGCGGAGATAGTTCTTGATTCGAGTAGTCGTGTAATCACAAACTGAATTACAATCTATTATTTTTTGTTTTACGAAAAATTCGCAGGCCTCTCCGATTCGCCCTGGTGCACCGCACCTTTCGCACCCCCCTTTCTGCCGGCCCTGGCGCCAGTGATAAAAGTAGCTCACAATCCACGAAATTTAAGCTACCTAACCATTCTAACTCACAATCCGAGTGTTACCTGCCATGTTTTATTTAGCGCTGAACGAGACCCTTTATGCCACATTCGTCAAATTCACACTTGTGGATGTACAGTATTGCTAAATAGGTTTGAGCTGTCACGATGGATGACGTAATCAGCACAAAGCTTCTGATTGGTTCCCCTCGTCGCCCGTAGCAACCCAACGACCGCAGCCAACAGAAAATGGGTACGGCGCAGTACAGGAAAGCCATCCCTACAGTAATCGAGTAATAGAGGAAAGTGACCTAAAGTGTGCCCGGCCTATCTTGAGTTCGCTGCAGAACGCACACAGATAATCGATTGTACGTTTTTGGCAGCAGAGTGCCTTGTTGATATCCAAGATGGTTACAAAAACAATGGCGGCCGTCGATTAAAGCCGCCCCCTCCAGGAAGACGTAGTCGCTCGTAGAATACTTCCAGGACTCAAGATACGCCGCGCGCACCATAAATTGGCATTTGTAGTTACGGTACGGTTTGATCTCGGTAAGGTAAACATTACAGTAACTATACCAAAAATACATTACTTGTTAATCTAAATCTAAACACAGCCAAACAAAGCCAGATATTATACCGGCTTTGTTTAGACGTGAAAATTTTGGGAAGTTGGAATGTACTACAGTAATCTACTATTAATAAAATCTTACGTAGTACAACGTAAAATAACTGTCGCTTTCCCGATTTTTAATGTCCAGTGCTTTTTTTGGGCAGTTGCGTGGTTTAATTAATGTTTTTTTCAATAGTTGAATGCTGCAGTCAGGGCCATAGGAAGGTTAAGACGAGCGTGGCACCCGCGTAGGGCGCCACCTTCTTGGGGCCGCCACGCCGAATTCGTGCCAAAGTGTAACCGTAGAAGTGGGTGATATTTAAAATTTCTAAGTAGGTTAATAAAACTAGTCAACTAAGAAAGGGAATCTGCCGCACCGACTAATAGTTCGAAAGTTAAATGAAAACTCGAAGATTGCTACTCGCTGTAGCAATCTTCAAGTTTTCATTTAACGTCCAAAGTATTATTGGGTGCGATTAACTTGGCTAATAGGATTGACCTTGGCGGCCTTTCCTTAGTTGAATGGTATTTCCTTCGAATGGCGATCGTTTTTGGAAACTGGGCGGGTTTTTCAACCAGTTTTGAATCATAACACTGAAATTTACGCAGTCAGCTAAGATGATTTTTAAACAATAATACAGTATTAGCAGCTCGTGTGTCTGATACGGTTTTAGGAGGGGCGATCGCTCCCACCACCCCCTCTGGATCCGCGCCTGTTTCATACTACGGTGAAACTGGAAGACAATCACTACGTCATCCTCCTCAGTTAGACCTCGTGAGGTAAGATCTGTCGGTTTGAAGTCGCAGGTATGCGGGCGGAAACATGCACGGACGGGAAGAAGACAGATGTCAAGCACAGAAACGGCCTAAACAAGCATTTATTCAGTAACAGGCGTGTGAAGGAACGGGTCCAACACGCACAAGTATTGGAGTAAAAACGTGACCGATTCCCAGCTACCTCACCCTTCTTTCATGACCACCTCGAAGCAGTGATTCCACTTTTCACTTCCAGAATTTCCCGGAGTAAAGACAAAATTTTCCCTTTTTTCCTCCTGTGCCAAAAAAATTTCCTTTTTTACTTCCCTTATTTAATTACCTTTCACTGCACCACTAATTTTTAACATTTCCTAATTTAAAAAAAATTATGAGCCCGTTTTAATACAGGAGCAAATTGACGCAAATTGAAAATAGTATTCAAACGTCTACTTATCATCACGGGGATATCCGTGTATATATATGATTGAAGTCCTCTCTCCAGCAAAACTAAAACTATTAATTTCTCCGTTTCTATTCAATATATTTCGACCAAACTTGGCCAAATAGTAGATAGCAACTTTTCCAAACTTTATACCAACTTTTATGCAATTCCGTGCAAGAGTAAATTTAGGGAGCCAAACGTTAATTTGAAAACTGTTCACTTGTTGTTGTTGTTGTTCTTGTTCTTGTTCTTGTTCTTCTTCTTGTTCTTGGCTGACACGGTTTCAGAAAAAACTACTGCACCTACCTAAAATCTGAAACATGATCCGAGCCAGAAATTTTCCTGGGCTTCAACCTTACATGGACCACTTTTTCAATTGGTCCATCCATTCCGGAGTTACGGGACTCTAAACGATCATTTTGATTGTTTTACATTGTTTTAACCATTGTATTTAAGGAACAATGCCACTCAGCAAACTCCAGATCCATCCAAAGGGTTTAAAGGGTTTAACGAGCGTTAACCTCTCCTGGTTACTGCCCGAAGCCCTAAGGCCCTATGTCATCCAGATGCAGATCCAGATCCATTCTTCGTGAATGCAACAATCGACTGCATGCATAAACCTTTATAGCGCGACACCATAGCCGTAAAAAAGGTACACGGATTACAAACAAAAACGTCAAGTGTGCCGTAAAAAAAAAGGTTATATGATTGAACACGGATAAAAATTGGTGATTTTTAATTGAAATAATCAAATGCGGAAAATGCAGAAATTCAGAAAATTGCATCTGTTTTAAGTGCTGTTGTGCTTTACCAATCAGATACGTTACGTAAAGCACAACAGCACTTAAACAGATGCAATTTTCGGAATTGTACATTTGATTATTTCAATTAAAAATCACCAATTTTTATCCGTGTACATTTTACAAGTAAAATGAAACTTTAATCATATAACCCCTTTTTTTACGGCACACTTGACGTTTTTGTTTGTAATTTTATTAGCACTAGTCCTCGTGCCTTTTCTGCCAGGTACATGAATGGACCTGTGCAAATTATTACTTGCACAATTTTCGTGATTTAATTTAATTTCCTTAATAAAACAGCAACGGACAAAAAATCATCACTAACCAGATTGTAAATTGGGGTTGGGTAAGTGCGTAAAATGTTAGAACGCGTTTATTGGAGTAGACGTTTCAAAATGGTGGATCTGGATGGTGAGAAGATTGTTACTATAGGAAATTGCAGCTTGCAAATAAAACACAGAATTTCCCCATTTTTTTCCTTTTTCCCGTTTCTGGGGTGCTGCTGGGACAACCAGCTTTTTTCACATTCCCACTTTTTATTTTTTCACATTTTTCACGTACCTGCTTTCAGTTTAACATCACTGCTTCTTCGTTTTTATCTATCATCAGTTTCACATTTCTTTAATGAAAATTTTTCTTTTCCAATAACCATTGTTAATTTCTCTGTAATTTTACTCAAGAGAGCGAAGGCGTATCATTTTTTTGTGTTTTAACCATACCCATGCCTACGTAATTTGATTGTTTTTATTTCGTTTGTGCGTTTTGCCGTTTTTTCACACCAACACTCGTATTTTTCACATTTTTTCACGGTTTTCACATTTTTTTTCACCACTGGCAAATGTTCACATTTTTCACATTTTTTCACGCCGGCAGCATCCCTGCCATTTAATATATTTTTCCCTCTGCATTTCTCCTCCTGAAAAAGACGAAAATTCCCTGTTAAGTGGAAGCAATGTCTCGAAACGCTTTAGGGAGGGTCATCCTAGAAACCTCCGTGGACCTTGTACACCCTTTTGTAGAGCTTTCACGCAGCAGGCGATACAAAACTCGAACCGTTTCATGGAGGTGGTTTGGCAGTCTGATGCGCACCATCACACTGAAATGATGGTGCACGCCTGTTAAATATGGCGGACACAGTTACGGCACCTATATAGTGTATGCTGGGTGCCAATCGAATTTCAAGTAAATTAAACTGCAAGTAAGAGGACGTAACTAGAAAGAACACAGACTTGTATATACCTGCCTACTTGGATTTAAGTTCACCCAGTTTACTACATGCAGGGTCAGAGGAGCGTGGGATGTGTCTACTATTCGCCAAAGGGAGGGCAGAAAGGAATGGGTTTCTAAGCGTGCTGGAGTGAATCAGATTCCTTAGCGGAATGGCACTAAACAGTCTTGCTTCATGTAAACAGGTGCCATTTTTTGCTGCGTATTTCAAAATGCGTCACTAAAATGTGCTTTCCTTGTGGCCAAGTAAACTTAGTGTGTGTCATAGGAGCAAAATCTGATAATCATGTTTCGTGACAGCATTAAGACAAATGTCACACGTATTACGGCAGATCCAAGTACAGGGACTCACCAGCTCGTCGCTCGGCAATACAAGGATACAAACTATTATGCATACAGTATGTGTGCGTGTTAAATGCTGCCTATGGAGGTTTCCTTTTGATCGTGTCAGTATGGTTGAGCGGTAGGACTACGACCTTTGGTTGCTAAGGTCGTGGGTTCAACTCCTGTTCAGGCAGTCCAAAAGGCAACGGGAATAGGTTTGCATCTGTATTAGCAAGAATTTATAGGGGTGGGGAGGAGAATTTGTAACTCCTAAAAAGTCCCTATTGAAACACGTTAGATTCGTTTCTATTAGTTCTGTACGAGTTTTCAGAGGGCGCCACGTGTTCCTTCTGGTAATTTTTGCTCTTTTTCAGCCCAAATCTATAGTAAAATAAATTACAACAAAGCTAAACTATATAATAATTAAATATAAGCTAGTTTAGTTTAGTAAAATTTTAAGCCGAAAACTGAGTAGAAATTCCCACCAAAAACACGTGGCGCCCTCTATAAACTTGGACGGAACTAATAAAAACTGATCTAAGACGTTTCAGTATGGGGTCTCAGCCACAAATTCTCCTCCCCAACCTTCTAAATTCAGAGCAAGCAAGCAAGCAAAGTGTCGAAACTGAACGTAGCAAACTGAAGCGAAGTTCAGTAGTGTCAATTATGAATTAATCCAATTCGGTATCAGCACATCAACTTAACCAAAGCAACGCAGACGTTTACTAAAACTTTTGATTTTTAATCGTGATTTATTATTTTTTTTTTACTCATTCGCTTCAAATCGAGGATTTAAACCACGAAACACCACGTCTAAAAAAAATCATTTGATTTAAATCGGCTCGAATTAAATCAAGCATCCTGCCAGTTCAGCAAAGAAATTATTCTGAAAGAACGATATCACTCCACAAGGTGTCAATAAAAAATTTAAAAAGACAAGGTTTTCTCATTGAAAAAATAAATACGGATTTTACTCAAACTTTTGTGCAAACGTAAGATGAACACGTGACTTCTGACAAATATTTACAAACTGAATGATAATAAAAATGTTTACAAATTCATTTACAAATTATTACACGCAACAGCAAAATGATATATTTACAATTATGACAATAACTTAATGAATGCGCATTATTTCTACAACGTCTAACGGAAAATATATTCAGACAAAAAAACTGTTGAAGGGAAAGAGAGAAAACAAAAATTGTTAAATTATTATACACCCTAAAAGTGGCATTAACAACGTCATCAATCAATAATAAAATAAGCTGACATTATAATCATTCACATTGCAGCATTGGCCATTATCACCTCATCAAAAGTTAGTCTTTTTTTAAAATAATTCCAAAATGAACGTAGACATGGAAAATGGCAAAAATGTCTATCGGAGATGTGCGTGCAACGAGAATGACGAAAAAATGTATAAAATATATGTCAATCTTTTTGACAATTGGCAAATTCATTGACAAGTACATTTGGCAGGATTGTTAAATAAATGTTATAATGCAAGCCTACTTATAAAATAAAATGTTAAAACTGCACTGTTAAAACTACATAATTTAAATTAAATATAAATGTCTTTGGATAGTTATTCTAACATGACAAAAATGTAAAAAAAAAATGGTTACTCCTAGAGAGAAGACCACCTGTATAGGGTGCACACGCTTGATTGGCTGTTGTCGTACAACCAATCAGGATTCAGCTCATGCATGGTAGCTCATCTTGTACCAGCTATCAAGATATATACAAATTATGAGTTGGTTTCTGGCCTGTAAAGCAATTCGTTAAGCCTAATAACGTTCTAAAATTTGAATAAAATAACGTTAACTATCATAACGTTAACTATTACGAAATACCCATCTGCCAGCAGATGCGTATTCAAGTGCGTAGTGCAGCACAATAAATTTTATTTTACACTCGAGTTAGTAAATAAAATAATAAAAAAGCTAAAAGTGTCTTCTCTTACACTTCAAATTTTTTAATCACGATAAGATGACTATACGGCAAAAGCTTACAAAAAAAACAATTTTCTTGTACGCATGCAGCCACTTATTGAAGTTATTTAAAAAAAAAGAGTCTTTTCTTCTTCAAAATATCACAGTTATGAATCGTAAACAATAAAGCAAAACAGAATGCACGTAAAAAAAAAACCTTTCAGGATGGTTTAAAACAAACACATGACAAGTAACAAGGCCTGATGACAGTAAAAATTATCAATACGCATACTTGTCGCATGGTAACAAATCATGGTAATAAATCATACAAGTATACGATAAGCAATACTGAGTTTAAAAGACCAAACTACTTCTTACTGAAGAGAGCTCTTCCAAGTATTGTTCAAATAGCACAATTTTCTTCAAAACTGGGCATTTGTAACATGCAAACGTAAACTAAAACATTGAATTTCTTGAAATAAGAAAGCCAGTTAGTTTTACGTAAAAGGAAATCAGTTTTTTTTCCAGATTACTGAGTACTACTTCAAGTTCGCAAAGCATAAATCTCTCAATTTTTCAAGTGCATATTTCATGACTGTCTTGGTTTTGCTCGTAATCTCTCAAAACTTAGTCCATTTCTTTTTTGAGTGTTCATTTAAGAACTTCATAAAGAAATATAATTTATTTCACAGGCCAATGGAACGGTGTCAAAATTCTAAAAAATGTGTGGTCGCATAAAGGGCATTTTAACACCAACTGTTGACAAGCGAAGAAATTTGTCCATCAGGTCTTTTTAACCTTTTCAAGCACTACTCCCAGGCTAATTCGTGCATAGCTGCTTAAATCCGGATTTTGATATAGCGGTACTACTGGAACAAACTTCTTTAAATCAACGTACAGAATGTAGTGATTACTGCAAGACATTTTTTAACCATACAAAATAATACAAGTCTGACTGTAAAGAGTCCACATTCTTTAGCAATATTTCATTTTGTGGTAAACGGACTCTCACGATCAGTGCCAACATTTTTGCAAACAGGATTTGGAATTTAGTTCCCACTGAAGTGCGCTCTAACTAGGCACCTTACACCTAACACTAACTAGTCGGGAACAAGATGCCAATTACAATTTTTCAATGCTTGCATTATCACTTCCCACTCGCGTTCCAATTTTACTTTGAAAGAAAGGATTTGGGTCGAATATTTTCCAAATTCTCAAAAATGTGAAATTATAACGCCCAAGCTGAATTTGGAATTGCAATCTCCGCACAAAGATTGTTAGAAGTAAACTTTTTAGTTAATATAGTTGATCTAAATTGTCACCCTTTAAGTTACGAGCTAGCTGCCAGCTATCTTTGCTTACGTAAACTCCGAATAAAACAGCATAAAATTCGTCTAATGGCTCGCCTTACTGAAAACGAAAGCTATTCTCTACAATTCTGCTTCTATTCACTGCACGGATGTAATGGAAAAATTATAAAGTTGTTGGAAGAAGTATGTTAGCTGCGAAAGTAGTCTCTTTAATCTCATTGGTATCACTAATCATGGAGAGCTACACAAAAACAACAACACTCGTCTGGATATAATTCAGAGTTTGTACATGTTGGTAGCTCAACCTATACTCAATGTATTCTTGCCATGGGGGAAAACCTACAGTAAACTGAAAAGAATTCACCCGTAATTATTTTATATACATACATATCGCGATAAAGCGTGTTGGATGGCGTGGGGTTAAACATCGTAACTGAACGGCTGAAGAATTAAAATAAACGTATGGCATTGTCTCTTTCATTTGCATTAGTAACATGGCATTGAATACCACCACGGCCAGTGCTACATTATCGACGCGGCGTAAACGCACAAGAAAAGAAAACTTTCCATTCGTGAATCAACAACAAAGTCATGACTGTGACGACTAGAATAACGACGACTATATTGGAATGGATTGAAGACCTGATTGACAAAAACAGAATCTCTCACAGTTTTATTGCATCTTTAACCGTAAAGTTTTTGTTTTTTTAAAGTATCAAATCGTTAAAGCAAGTATACATGATCGAACCTAATGGCCAATGGTTCATTGATCAGTATTCTTAACTATGAAGCTGCAGGAATTTTGTTTAGAATACTTCTGGCATTGCTAAATGGGTTACCCAGTTAATTTGTAATTAGCTACATGTAGCCAAAGGTATGGAAAGCAAGCCAAGTTTAGGAAGCTATTGAAACATTATTTTCCTGAAAGAGCTGTCGAAGCTAAAACTGCAGATCTATTTTTGGCTCCCCTCGCATTTCGTTTTCTCCGCATTTATGGCAAATAAATAATTATGCTTAAAGTTTTGCCTACGCACAATACTCAACAATTAAGAATCGTGGTATAGAATCCAGATGCCTTCAGATTTAACAGAAAAACTAATAATAATAATATTAATAAAAAATTGTTTCAGATTCGTTTAAATCTTCGCACTTATTCGGAAATTTACAATCAACTACACACAACATTAAATAAGTCATTCTCTCTAATATGACACACATGACAAACATCAATGACAATTATGTTAACATTGCTATTAATACGTCAACGAAGTTACTAAATAAATAATATGTACACAACATCTAAAGCCTAATTGTGTATAAATGCTGAATGACAATGGCGCGTGATGTCACAAAACATGGATTTGTGGCAATGGTATATAATACATGCGCTGTTTTGGCAGGAAATACTAATAAACATCAATAGAAATAACCTGTCTTCGAATAGAGGAGGTCGCTCAGAAAACTTGTACAAAATGGCCAAAAAAGTCTCTTTCAAGCTTTAACGGCTATGACCAGTTATTCGTACAGAAAGTAAT
>JAHWFP010053786.1:15260-30328 GCA_023313725.1 Lithobius niger | reverse complement strand
CCCCCCCCCCAATGGCTGAGAATGGGTAGCTCTTAAAAAATAGGCTATAAATTCTATTCGTAGATGAAAAGTTGGCTTGCACAAGAAAAAAAGCGGTGGAAAAAATGCCGCATAAAATAAAGCTGCAAAAAAAAGACTGATCGATGGAAAAAAGTTAATGGAAAAAGAATCACGTAAAAAATGGCCACAGAAAAAAAAAGCTGATGGTAAAAAACTGCGAAAATATTATCGTGGAAAATGTACAAAAATGCTGCCTAAACAACCCTTCCGAATGTCAATCCAGTAGCAGTTGCCACTTGGCCAGTAGACCTTAAAAAGCACTTGCCATTTCACAATTTTTACTCGCCACATACAAACTACGTCTTGTATGATGGAAGGTTTCTCTAATTTATGCATTAACAAAATTATGCAATTTTCTTAAACTCCAGTATTAATGCAGAAAATCCAGTTATATAGCCCTTACAAATCTGAGCGTAACGCCGCAGACCGTTCGTCTGTAACTTACACAGTTCCAGAGATAGGCCTACCCCTTTTTTAGTGGCATGCTCTGTAGCTAGTCGCCGATTTGGCGAGTAAGGCTAAATTCCAAGTCGCCAACTGTTGATTTCCACACGGCAAATGGCGAGTGGCAACCGACATTGGGAAGGGTTGTCTAAATATAGTTACTTGTTTGCGCAACGATGGACAACGCTATTTAACGAAACCGGTAAACAGCTATAAAATTGGTTTTGAAAAGTCATAAGTAAGGCCAAACAAAAAAAAAATGGTTTGGTTTGCATTACCCGACCGACCCTATTTTTACGAGCCGACTTTAACATTTTTTTTTTCAAAGGAAAAAAAAAACCCTCCCTATTTTGACGCGCTCCTTCCTACCACACAAAAATGGTTGAAATGCTTCCTTGAAAAAGGGAAAATGTGGTTTAATGTATATTTATTTCATTAAAAAAAATGATAAATTTTTGAAGTAAGACATTTAGTAACAAAAAAATAAACATAAACATAAAATTTTCGACCGACCAACCCTATTTTTTTAACTGCGTAACGCAAACCAAACAATTTTTTGGTTTGGCCTAATCAAATCACACCTAAACTAACAGTCCGAACACAGTTCACTGTTCAACTTGAATTTTCAGAGAGTAGGCTAAACCGTTCTCCTTCCTCAGGAAAAACGCACAATACGGAGGAAAAATAGTCTTAGTTGTGAAGGTGAGCGCTGAATGAACTTTGTAGGCTGTCTTTTTTACGAATTAAAACGTTTTCCCAAATTTTCTTTTTTTCTCCAAAGTCGACCAAATAGACCTATCCGTTACAAGAATTACCAAGTTGCGGAAATAGTAGCAAATTTACGGTTTCCAGATCCCCCCTCCCCTCCTCTTCTACCCCTATTTTAGAGAAAACTTTTTATAAGAAATTTGGCTTTGTCTCTGATTCTGGCGAGGAGATCCAGGTTTGAAAGACTTTCGTCCCGGAGAATTTGTTGGAAACTAGGCCTTGATTTTGTTAAAGTGCATATTATCTGCCTGATCACACGATTCCTAACTTAGCTTAACTCAAGTAAACCTAACTTTAACCTAATCTATGTTTTCATAAAAACTGTGTTTTTTATGTTTGCCGGAATTCATATTAGAAGAGCTGCGGTACCGGCAACGCGTCCAAGATATTCCTGAAACAGTTCAGGCCAACAGGGATTGGAGATCCTGCGTTCCCCTCCTTTAATGATCCATGGTCACCCGATCAAACTAAAGACTACCTTTTCCCCAATGACTTCCCCGGTTAAGGAATTCAAGAAGAAATGTGTGAAATGTGTGAGTTTTCCTTTAGTTATTCTAATAGGTGATTAAGTTACGGCATGCGGTTTGCGTCATTTTAAACAGCTTGGCAGGGGTGCAGAAAATTCTTACTGGACAAAATTTGCCACAAAATCTTCTTACAGATATTTCAAATTTCCACAGCCTTTCACTATGTAGGTAAGCCCATTTTTTAATGAATTTTCACAGTTCGCTGAAATTTTCCGCGAACCTCGTTCTAGCGTTCTGGCATATTCTGCACCCCTGCAGCTTGGAATTAGATTTCCTGTTACACCATTTCTTCCAAAGAAGTTAAAACTCCATTTTTTTTTACTACAGTTGATTAAACTGTGTGTACAGGTTTTTCAGTTGAATAGTGAAGTTATTTTTAAGCAAAGTGCAGGAAAACGGCACATATTATTGAGATGCAGAATGTTAGAATTTTCAATGGCTATAAAATGGAAGCCACAGTGTTGGTTTACATCTTGGTTTTGCACTCCAAAAGACTTTTTTTCGCCCCCAGTAACAGATTTGGAGTGCAAATTTGCACCTGGTTCAAAATTTGGAAAGTCGACCCCTGTTATGGTAACCTTGATCGAGCAGCATTCACCTAATGAATGATGAAAGTAGCACAATGGAAATATTTGCGGACTTTCACAAAACAGATGCATTTTGTCACATACAGATTATATCATCAGGCTTCAAGGAATTGAGGACTTGAAGAAATCTGTATACCGGTAGTGTCGAAAATTCGCAAGACAAAGTATGTCTGGTTTGTGAAAGTGCGAACATTTCCATTGTTTTAATTTTTTCGAGTTATTGATTTCACAGTGTAAGCTGCAGCAATGTATTTCGAATGAATGATGAATGATTTAAATAACTACATTTAAGCAGTAGGCATAATGTAGCTATGATGCAAATTTTACGCCATGGTTTTCGACTATTTATTTGGCCCCACTGGCTTTTTTCTTTCAGCTTTTTTTCCGTGGCTGTTAAAGTTTAAATCGTAATTGACGTGTAACATACAACTGAGTGTAGCGTACTAAAGTACCCTGATATTAATATGCATTGAATGCAGAAAGTTAGGTAAATGGGTAACTAGGTTACTAATAGTGATTTCACACGGAATAATGTTTGTGTGCCATGAGATCCCATGCTCCGCCTACGGATTTCACATGGAATATTGTGTGAGTGCCATGTCGTCCCACGCCATGCTCAAGCGAGCCAATGTGGCCGCTACGTAACAAGCCGCCAGCCCGAAACGGCACGGGCTGGCACTGCTCGGCACGCTTTAATTATTTCGTCTGAAATCTGAACGCGCGCCGTGCCGCACTGCTGGAAATGCTAAAAAAAATGCTTGCTTCATTGTACGAAAACTCATTAGAGCGTTGAAAAAATCAATTTTTTAATGCCTATTTTCACAAATTAACCTCTTGACGACCAGGCTCTCTCAGCCTTACTCCTTGCAGCTACCAGCATGTCTTTTGCTTCCCTGCATTGCACTAGATTACTTCCCTGCTATTGCATTTTTAGCTTTTATGATTTCGCGAATTAGTTTCAAATTAATGAAAAAATATATTTTCATTAACATATCAAATAATTGTAATTATAAGCAAACAGTGAGCATCCTTACAAGAATGTGCTTGTATTATAAGGGCCCAGGAATATCCTTACAGTACTAATAATTATTGGACTCCATGAAAATAATGGTATTATAGTAGGAATTACTATTATAAATAAGTTAAACTAGTCCAATAATAACAAATACACGCAGTACAAATAAATAATAAATGATAAATTTTCTTTATTATATATTATTCACTGCAGCCTTTTATTTGCGTTCTGAAAACGATTCTCTATCGACAGGTTAAAAATGTGCAAAATAGACCATGCAAACAAACCATTTTGGTGCCCATTCCGTAAATTTGGGTCAAAATGGAAATTCCTAATTTTTTATACGCAAGTGAAATATTTTTTTACCAAATAAATTCGCAAATTGAACAGTTTTCCAGAAGTTTGGTAAATTGAAAATAAATTCGTCCCAGTCCTCAGTTTTTTTTACCGCAACTTGTGCGTTCAAAAGTTTTTTTTTCCCATAACAAATAATATTTTGCTACTTAATTTGCTGGGCGGAAGGGGGTGGGATGCACGTAGATACGTAGATATAAAAAGTGGACATCGCACAGATGATTTAAAAAAAAATACTGTCGTAAGGGTTTTTTATGCATCGCAAACACATTATGAGCGTAGCCTAATGTTTGTTGACGTCGTCTGCACGCGAATGTGAACGCCACACAACAAACATTTTTGTTTAAAAAAATCAACAATTTAAATAGCTAACACGGACTTTCCTTACTTTACAAGTCGAACAGTAAACTAAAAAATGTGTCAAAACAACTCTAAATCGACTTGGTTTTGGCCGACGGACAACCCGTATTTGTTAGGCCTAATGAGTAGAAACGAGCCGGTAGGAGCAGCTCACGGAAGGCCGGCGCGATCCTCGCGGCATGAATGGCCGGTCGGCCGGGCGGAAAATGATCGTAATGCAAAGTAAATACGAAGCGTTTTTCTTACCTTGCACTGTGTATACCTCTGCTGGACTTTCATTGATGTAGAAATTGAACTCTGGAGCACTCTATTTATCACTTTTGAGCACATTTCTCACAATAATATACACAAAATATTGAAAAAACCGCAACTACACGGCTCACTCAACTGCTTCCGTATCCTGCAGTTTAGCGGCGCCATTGTTGAACCTAAACGTCAGTAATTTATCCACCAAAAACGCCGTCGTATGTATTGTCAAATTCGATTGGTTAACTGTTTATGACGTCAACACGGTTCAGGCCAATAATACGATGATACTGGCCGAAAACAAACAAGCGATTGGCACGATACCAGACAAAAGAACACTCATTGTTGTAGGATGGGGCAGCACGACGTACATGCGTACGCCCTGGTAGCACGTCATTGACAATGTATGACGTACATGCGTACGCGCTGGTAGGCAAGAGGTTAAGATATAGGCTAACTACACAGCCTTGCATATTTTCGATGATCAGCAGTTCCTGGAGAGAAAAGTATACAGGCAGTCTTTTTCTTCAGGGAGCCTGAAGAAGACGATCGCCTGTGTATATTCATCAACAGGAACTGTGCAATAGGAGTACACAGCACGGTGACTGCCGCCAAACCTTTTAACACAAATGCGCACCAAGTACGCAGTTACTAATCAACTGCTCATTTTAGATAAGCTGGAAACAACAGCGTTGACTTTTTTCCCTCAGTTGGTGCATTTCATTCGCACAAACCTCAATTAGTGCAGCACTCAAACCTTAACATTGTGTCTGTGGTAACTGCTCCCGGAATTTTGTTCCAGTGATTAAGCCGAGTTGTCAATTATACTGGCTTTTTTTTTATAAAAATTAATTGGGCTATCCCTTGTGGTTTCAAGTTCGAACAAAGCCAATTCGCAGTCGATTTTGTACTTTTTTTGGGAATTTGTTAAGTTTTGCAGTACGTATTTACCAAATTTAGAAAAAATCAAGTGGGTGGTAGTTTGCTACGGTTAGTGGTTTTTTTTTACGTAGCCTACCATTTCTAGAACAATTTTTATAACTTTTAGCCTAGTTAAAATATTGCTAAATTTGTAACTTTGGTTACATCCTTAGTGGTAATACATGGGCTACATTAGCTCAGCTTGGACTAGCAATTTTATTTTGGAGTACTTAAAGCAAAACTTTATTTTTTAATAGGCTAAAAAATAGACTTTTGGTTTTTCCACTTTTTATTTTGATGTTTTGACTTGCAACGTTGTGTTTCTTTTGATGCCTTTAGACCTACAGTACTAAGTAATGAATGATGATGCCAAAGCATGTTACAAAATTCTACACCAGTTTTATTCATTTTGTTTACCACGTAGGCTATGACCATGGCTAAAAAAATCATTTAATATAACACCATCCATAGATACAAGGGCAGTTACAAATTTTGCAATATTTTAAAAAGGCTAAAGGTCATAAAAAATAGTAAAAAAAAAAACTAACCGGAGCAAACTAACATCCTTTTGATTTTTGCTAAATTTGGTAAATATGTACTGCACAACTTTCTTGTTGACTTATACACCATAGGGGGCCCATTTTAATACACAAAGTTCTCATATCAGTTGCCTCTAAGATCTCAGTTCTCATATCAGTTGCCTGATTGCAATCTTTCCTCGTTTTGGCTATTGAGTCTTAAAAAGATCCAAAACGTTTCTACTACTAATTGATTTATAGTAGCGAATTTAAAATTTTTAAAATTACTTAAAAAGTGTTTCTCACCGCACTGCAAAAACACTACTTTCTCCGAGTAAACTACAACGTTGTTGCTTATGATGGTGTCACGTGGTAGCAGCAGGCATCCAGTAGAGAAGCACTCATCGCATGCTCTATTGACAGCAAGAGGCCAGAGCGATAGAGAAATGGCCTAATCTCTGCCACGAAACACGTTGGGACTAAAAGTGTAGCAAAGACATAATGTAATAAACGGAAATTTTACTCGAGAAAAGTTACTCGTTATTACAGGCAAATTCGATAACTATATCTAGACAACCTTCCAACTAAATACAAAGTCGAAGCACCAAAATAAAGATGCATAATCTCAAAAGAATAGGAAAATCTGTCTAAATTTCCACATATTCCAACAGTTGTGTGGAGGAGGATGAAATAAGTCTCCCAACGGTCAATTTCAGGCGCTATTTTGAGGTTTTACTGCAGCTTTGACTCAAATCAGTCCGTTTATTTACATTTGAACTTTGCAGCGGCCATGGCTTTTGATGTTGGTCAGGTGGTAGCCCTGGCCTTGGCCTTCGATGTTGGTCTGGCCATGGTCATGGCCTTCGTTTTTGGTCGGGTCGTTTCCACTCAGTTGCAAGGCTGGTGTGGAGGTCGGCTTTTACAAGGTATTGGATTGCTGGTGTGGATGGGGTCTGGATATTCCATGAGGTTGTAGTTCTCTCTCTTATGTTCCTGGATAGGAGAGAGAACTACGACCTCATGAATACCGAGGCACCTTCCACACCTGCAATCCAATACCCTGTAAGAGCCGACCTCCACACCAGCTTTGCAACCAAATGGAAACAAACCAATGTGCTGTCCCCACTGGAAAACGATGCAGAGCAGGCAGTAAAACGCAACAATATTTCTTAGGCTAGTAAAATACATTGTTCCGTTTGCTACCCTTTCATTCTCGAAAAACAGTCGGTGGTAAGGGATAGAGGGGAAGGACAAACAGACAAACAATAAACAAATACAACGTGCCTCAAGTTCATAGGTGTCGACTATTTTTCCGAATTATCATTCGTCACATTTTCTCTCCCCAAAAAAAGCTTCAGGAAAAAACGGTTTTTTAAGCCCACTAAAACTTGTGTCAGGCCACGGCTTTTTCGGATGTATTAGTTAACCTACAATGGAACTAACAGCGCTGTGCAAGACCGAAACTCGTTCCACCCGAGGATTGCCACACGCCATCGGCGATAAACTAACTCCGATTCACCCGTGTTATAACAATTAAAAAACAGGACGAACAAACAAAAAATAATGCGGCCGTACGTAACCAGGTTTATTAAGGTGGCTTGTTACATATGATTCAATTCGCTCTGCAACCCAGATTCACGCTGACATGTTGCACGCCTAGTGCTATAAATCCACAAAAACGTAACATCAACTGCGTAGCAATAAATATATTATACGTTGGGATAGTAGAATGAATTTCAGTATTTCGGTATGTAGTATTTCAGTATGCAGTATTTCAGTATTTCAGTATTCAGTATTTCAATCACATTAAAATAAAAGTGCAACGATTCCATTGATCAGCATGGTCCACATTTCGTAGTTAGAAGGCGATAAGCTCTACACCAGATTCCTGCCGAATTTGTTGGAAATTAGGACTGGTAATGGCAAGGCAATACAGGTGTATAAATGAAGCCGCTTTTTCGCATTGAACCATAATATAACAAGTCACCTTACTAAAAAAAACTGGTTACTTACAAGTGTTACTCTTCCAAGCTCCCATGACCGCTAATGACAAATTTGTCGGTGTAGTACATATTTTATATGCAGAAGTATGACGTGCTTGATTACACCAGGATGTGCGTAGGTCCGCCGTGTACGATTTCCAGTAAAAATTAATTACGGCAATAAAATATTACGAAGGCAGCATTTTAAGCTTTTTGGTTGCTGAAGTCGACAATCACTCGACGTCACTTAAATGTTGAAAACGGATGCAGCATCATTGTCTCGCATGCAATAACGGGAAATAGTCATGACGCACGTTTGTATCTCGTGTAAAGAAGAATTGATATCTTGCTCCAAATGACTTTAACTTGTTGCCGGATACTCTTATAAAGAGCATCCACCAGTAGTTAATGAATAGTTTTCAACGCTGTTTTCCTGTTATAGCGGTGTGGAATGTTGTTTTTCTTGACACGATGTGAAATGAGAGTTTAACATGGTTAGAAATTTAAAGGGGGTTGTCGCAGAATACAAAATATTTTTTTAATGGTGAAGCCATACTGTAGTTGCACTAAAGCGAAAAACATTTCTCCATTCAGACTGCCTCTGTGTGGCAGTACAACCGACCAGTAAAAAAAAAATCTTTCATTCACGAGCACAGTCCCTTGTAGGTAGGTATCGTATACTTCGAAAAGGTTTTCGTAGGTTTCGTTGAAGGCAGACCCGGTATTGTAGTAGGTCTGTTTGGGGGGGGGGGGGCTTCGAGAACAATAGAATACAATGGTTTTTGTGGCCAGTCCATCGTCCTAGTACTTTGCATCTACTGTTATCGATTTTTAACCCACGGCTAGAATGATTTGGCCGGCTTGACATGCAAATCATTCCAGCCGTGGGTTAAAAATCGATAACCAATCGTTTCTAACCAATAAGTATTACATACATCGGTTTGGAGCCCATTACAACAGTATTTAAAAAATGAACATGAACTGGAGCGTGTGCAGCGAAATTTTATAAGGGATGTCTGTTGCAAATTTGGAATTAATTGTAACAACTACATGTATGAAGAACTGTGTGAAATGTTTAAAACCCCAACATTACAACATTTTCGGAGATCCACTATCATAAACTTTTATATAGCCTACTCCGTAACAAAATACATTGTGCTGATTTCTTTTAAAACCTCTACATCCACGTTCCATCAGTTTCAAGTAGGATTTAAAAAATTTTTGGGATTTCTCACGCGAGAACTAAATACAAAAAGGTTTTGCAACTGACATAACTTAAATCCTTTCACCACTTGTTTACGCTGGAAAGCAAACATTTCAAAACTACAATGATTTGTATACTTCTTTGTTGTCGCAGCCTCCCTCCTTGATTCTTCCATTGGTTTTTTAAACTTGTTTGATCAATACCTTAAAATAAAAAAAATAAATAATAAAAAAAATACAGAAGTAATGAAGAGAGCTTAATGCGGTCAAAAATTGATTGACAAAATGGCATGTAACAATCTACCGTCATTCTGTTCAACTTTAAGGGGTCGCCCAAGGGGGGTGGGACTCAGGGTGGCAGAGGGACGTTTCTCAGAAATTTCAAATGGGAAAGGAGGTCAAGTGATACATCATTTGAAAGGTCTTGTCAAACCTAGGAACTTCTGTAAGAAAATTTTTTTGTTATTGTCAACTAGTGAAGGGAAGGCAGCAAAAGAAAAAAGGCAACAACGGAGTGGAAAATATTGTTACACCATCCAGTTGGATGCACATTTTAATTGTCGCAAAATGTATTGAGCGGATTTTTAGAACTTTGAAATAAGAAATTAAGACGAGGAGTGTTGACGAGTCTTCCGACTTCCCCTCCCCAACGTGACGGGGATGGGAGAGACTAGGATGTTTGTATGACCTGTCAGGGGAAAAAAACAAGGACCGCTATGCCTAAGCTGCATTCTTTGCAGCTATGATTAAGACTCTTTGTTTAAGTGTACCATGAAATATATTGCACTGCCATAGTAAAACGTTGAATTTTGTGTGGTCGTTACGAGGGGGGAGCAAAGTGGCGTTTCTAAAAGAATTCCAATGCAAACAGGGCAACTGACATTGTAACAACGTACACTGCAGATTTACCTCCCTTGCTCATGTTAATTAACCTAGAAACAAAACCAATGGTGAAGGAACCCACCCAGTATCAGCCAATCAAAGTAGTGGTATCAGAACGAAAATGGCTGCCACCGAGTTGCTACATGGTGTCCCAAGCCTAACCATATTGTGTTCCACTACTTTCGAAGGTGAACAGTTTTTTGTTAGGTTTAGTCCACCATGTAGCAACTTGGTGGCAACCAATTTTGTTCTCATATCATTTCTTTGATTGGCTGAAACTGGGCAGGTTTTTTTTTCCTGGTGGTGTTTGTATCAGGTTTAATTAACATAATCAAAAAGGAGAAATCTGCAGTGTACATTACAATGTGAGTTGCCCTGTTTGCATTGAAATTCTTTTAGAAACGCCCCCAAATCCCCCCTCTTCCTTGTGATGACCTCACGAAGTTCAACATTATTTACCTACGGTCGTGCAACATGTTTCACGGTGGTTTCATGGAATAGCTCTTAATCTCTTCTGCTTTTGCCGAAATAAAAAGTCTTTGTGTGGTTCAATTCTTCTTTTCAAATTTTTTGACCGGGAAGATTACAAAAACTTCTAAAAATTCTCGTGGCTTAACAAACAAGTTTTCCTAGTTTTATCTTCCTCCTTCCCCCACCGTAATGTAGATGCGGTCAAGTTGACACTTTCATATATGTACAAATGGCAGCACACACCAGAAAACATAATAATATAAAATTGACTGTCGCCTTGATGATATAAACCCAACGACAAGGTACACCTTGTTTTTATTTAATTTAATTAACGTGATGTCACTCACCCATGTCTAAGATCAATTACTAATTAGGTCTAGATTTTTTTTTAAACTTTAGCTAATGTCATTTTTTCTAACATCGATTTTTAGATGGGCAGTGCGATGCAGAACAACGGCTATACTCATCGTTCTGGTGTCTGTGTGTTTGTTTTGTGTGTCATTAATTGATCTCAGCGATAAATTCTGAAACCAGTGGCTAATTAAATTTAAACTATTCACCTATTAATTGTTGATTTTTGAGAGGATCTTGTAGTAGACCAAACATATGTTGATTTCGACCTCTTTAAAATTCAATGAAATGAAAATGACTCCGTATGCTTAATTTCTTGCTTTAAATTTTTTCACCTTGAAAGCTGACATGGTTTTAAAAATTCCCATGTCTTAAAAATAGTTTTTTTTCTAGATTTTCAAGACATACCCCTGTGATTTTAACTCACTGCAAAGGTCAGACTACACCAAACGTCAACAAAGATTCCTTGTGTTCTTGAGAGGTTTTATGCACATTCCAGTGCCGTTCTAATCACGAAATAAATGCGAATGCAAACCTATTTTCGTTGTCTTTTGGACTTAAAATGTCATGCTGCTTTATCAGGAAATCGAAAACACGACCTTTAAATCGAAGGCCGAGGTCCTACCCAAGGGCCATATGGCCATATCAGTATAGCTCAGCGGTAGGACCTCGACCTTTGATTTCAAAGGTCGTGGGTTCGATTTCCTGCTCAGGCAGTCTGACATATAAGCCTGAAAGGAAACGAAAATAGGTTTGAATCCCTATTTATTTAACTCATCTTGAGCCATTGGCTTTCCCATCCATTTAATTCTAATCACTAATGAGAAAAATAATGTACAATTAAAGGAATTTACACCTAAAACAAAATCTAAAACCACGCGTGTCGCTGCTTAAATTAACGGGTGAAGACCATTGAGGAAAGTTATGACAATCTTATGAGTCTTCACGTTTTCTTCACCCGTTAAAACGAGAGCTAACCGACAAACGACTAATTGAAAACAAGAAGGTGCTCTGCACTAATAATACTGTACATTTATATTATAAGGTAAAAATTGAGAGCAGCCTTTTTAATTACAATAGTTTTAACATAGTGAATATTCTCGTTTAAGTTTATCGCTTTATCAAGAAATGCACTAGCCTGTCTCTGCCAAGTTGTTTCATTGTTGTTTTATTGGTGTTGTTGCTTTAAAGGCGGCAAGTGTAAGCATGTGACTTTATCTGAAGCAAAAGTTTTACAGACTACAACGAACAGCTGGATAAAGTACTAGCATGTGACAAAAACGTCTGCAAATATGTTGGACAATCGGTCGGTATGTCCCTGGAATGTCGGGCAATGGTTTTGGTTCGTCGGACGACTTTTTTCAAAAACAAAATGCTACCAAAGATCGTCGATTCGCTGTTACTGACTAGCTAACTAGCAACCAGTGGCCCAGAAGTCATGTTAATTTCTATAGACTTTATAAGAAGTCGATTCTGAATGTCTCATAAGACCTTATGAAATGAAAGCTGCTGTGTCCATTGGGCGACATTAATTCTACATACCATTGGTGGTTTGGGAATGGATGGAGGGTCCTTGGGTTAGTGAGGTAACTTGTGCCTAGGGGAGTAGGGATTGTTAGAGTATTGTTCGTAACCCTAAAAGTATTGTTTGGTATTATTATAAGCAATGTGTTGTTCGTGTATCTTGTGTTTTCATGGGTGCTTGTTAAGCGTTGATCCAAAAACGGAAATGACATACTGTAAGGGTACATAATGTGCCTAGCGTAACTCTTCTATACTAACCTATAAGCTCCATTGTTATTGCTCAAGAAAATCAACCATACTCGTCATCTACAAACAGTCAACAAACAAACAACATGAGAATTATTTATCTTATATGTGGTGAAATAATTCTTGGCTCCTTTTTGCGAGTCATTAGGTACTTTTAGTTTGCATTAAAAGAAATTATTTGACTAGAAATTTAAAAAAATCACAAAATCACAACATCAGTTACCAACAGAATTTATATTTAAACAGGAATCAGTGCCGTAAATAACCAAGTGTACACTGTAAGCAAGTGTATACTGTAACCAAGTGTACACTGTAAACAAACCTACCAAGCACGAAGGTAAAGATACTACCACTTCAAGTGCTCTTACAGCATATATCTGGCTTACGGAACTCCACACCAAATATAAGTTGCATTGTTACTGCAAAATTAATAAAATCCTGGGTTTTCCCCTTGATATCACTAGTCAAATTGTCCCTATCATCGTCGTGGGGCAGATAACCTAGTTTGTGTTTGATCTCCCTAAAACAAACAAAACAACGAAATTCACCAGACCCATAAACAAACAACGTGAGAAATATTTATCTAAAATGAGCAATTTCTGTAGAATTAATACTTGGCTCCTTTCTGCTAATAATCCTAGTTTGCTTTTAAAATAAAAATACAAAACAGAAATTAAAAAAATTCCTTCAATTACAAAAAAAACTGATAGCTACATAAAAGTCAACACTGAAAATGTTTAAATTCGAAATTAAAGCCTCAGCAAGGTTACAACCAAAAGGTAAAGAATCCAGAGCATCGTAAGTAAATAAAAAAATACCGTTTGGTGCAGCTCCCATAATTCGTGATATGTAAACCAAAAAACATAAATTGTAAGGAAATAACTTGCTAAGTTTCTGCCATTGAATGTCATAGACATAAAAAAGAGCCAAGTTTCCAATCATCAGACATAACACGTAACTTTATTGGCACATTGCAAGCCCTTCTTTGGAAGACCCAAGATACACAAGCACCATAAAAAATTGTGCTAGTTTATTGTTCTAGATCTTTATTGTTTCACGCAACATGAAGCGAAAAACCACAACATCAAAGTAGAAACGATCAACAAGTCAAACTGTTAATGCGTTGTAATCAAATTTCCCAACTAAGAAAAAAAAACTACTTTCTTATAAAACCGGAAACCATTACAAAACAATGTTTAAAAAATATTATTAATTGAAATGAAAATATATTTTTTTACAAAACCCTTCTTTAATAGAAATAATACAAATAATTAGAGATTTAAAATACACGAATACTAAGGGCATATATGGGTTCAATATAAAATATTTCAAAAAAGTTTAACAAAATAATAGACCTATTTCGTTATTATCTCTAATAGATAAAATAATTAACGATTTTTCGAATAAAATAACAGAATATTTAGACAAATTTAATTTGTTAAATAAAATACAGTATGAATAGAAAAACACTACAACGGACTTACTACCACAAATAAATGCAAAAATTACAAAAGCATTAGATGTAAAAAATATATCGGAGTAGTACTTATTGACCTACAAAAGGCATTCAATACAATTGACCAGGAGATTTTAATGAAAAAAGTGAAAGAATTGGTTTATACGGAAAAATATACAATCTTATTAAAATTTATTAAACTAACAGGAAAGTAACAGTAAAAATTAACAATGAGTATAGTACTAAAAAGGATGTAAAACAATTCCTGTAGGGTCGGCATTAGCCCCATTATTATTTTTAATATATGTAAATGATATAGCTAATTATGTGAAGAGAACTCTATTATTCATGTTCACAGATGATACAATATTGTTATCCGTAAACTCAAACCATATTGAAATGAATGAAAATCTACAAGAAGATTTCAAAATGATCATCGGATTTCTAATAGAAAATGAATTTTACATTAGCAATGAAAAAAATGTACAATTAAAAACAATAGTTCCGAAAATGAAAGCTAAACATACAATCAACTTAATAATGCACAGTGAACATTACGAATTTATAAAAATGATACAAACAAACAAAACTGTTTAAAAAAAGTTGTATGAATATTGATTTAAAAGAAGCAGCATAATATTTAGGAATAGAAATTGGCTGAAAATGGGATTTTCAACACCATGTAATGAAATTGACCATAAAACTTAAACAGATGGTACCAAAATTATATAACATAAAACATATTCAATCCAATAAAAAATTTAAAAAAATCTGCATGAAGAATGGATAGGTAACATTCGGAATGGAAATGGTAACATAGGTATGGAATCGAAATTTATGGATTTGCTTCTGAATAATTATATAATAAGACTGCAAAAAGTACAAAATAAATTATTCAAGGTGTTATTTGAAAAAAGAAGGGGAACAACAAATAATATCTTTATTTATAACAAAATACTAAAAATAAATGAATTAAGAGACTATATCTTAATATTTAAAAATTATTGCATAATACGTATACAAATTATGATGAACCTAAAGTTTGCATTTAAGAGCATCGTTCCAAATATTTACATTACCCAATTGGAACAATGCATAGGAACAAGAAAAAAAGATTTTTGCCTTCCATACATATTTAACATACTAGAAAAAA
>JAHWFP010053784.1:55481-72312 GCA_023313725.1 Lithobius niger | reverse complement strand
AAATTCGGCATTCGGGAAGTTTATATCACCGAAATAAATGCTCTACAATAATGGGACATGAACCTTTAAAAGTCCATTAGCAAGTTAAAGGGGTTCGTCCCTTTAGTATTCTGACACCATTGGAGATATATAATGCCATTTTCAATCTTTACGTGTAATATCTTTATTATACGAAACCCCCATAAGGGTAAAGGGACCCATGAAGTTATCGCCATAGAAAGTAGTGATGTCAGAGCCAAAATGACTGCCACCAAGTTTGTGATCCGAACCGTTATCACTCAAACTTAACTGACAATCACCGAGGTGTCAGTTAAGATGGAGTGGTGAGGTTTGGGATGGAAAACTTGGTGGCATCCATTTTGACTCTGATATCACTATTTTCTGTGGCGAAAACTTGATGGGTGCCTTTACCCTTTTGGGGTTTTTGTATGATATCACCCCTTTTGGTTTTTCTGGTTTTGCTTTAGTATAAGTATTGATTGTGAACTCCTTTTCAACGTTTATGTTTTTGAAAATTGTGTTTAGCGAAAACTGTCATTACATTTCTTGCAATATAAACACTACTGTTTTAACTTTTAAGATAAAATCACTACCGGTACCTTTTTATTTTAAGCATTTCCGTCGTTACATGTGATTTTAGCCCGTGTGTATAAAATGTTGCAAATTGAACGCGTGTTTTATTTTAAAGGCATTTCACGTTTGCAACACTATACGTGCTACTATTTTGAAAGGTCTCTTGTCAGCCCGTGCTATTTCGAAATGCTTTTATGGTTTTTTCTTCACCCTAAAACGTTTAAAAACGTTTTCTAGGTGTGTCTAAAAGGCGTTTATATTTCAAAACACGTATTTTTACAGAGAACTCGGTAAAGGCTATTTGTCGAAACCGAATTATAGTAGTGGTACGATGAATTCAGCAGACATGACGTCCTCATTTGCGTAGAATTTGTTCCCGTTGTCTGTCTTTGGAGTTTGGGAGTTTTAAATAGGGTTCGTACATGGCCGTGAATTCCTTGAAAAACCTTAAATTTAAACCTAAAATTCAACGCTGGAAAAACCTTGAAATTTGTAATTTTTGTCAGGAGCATTGAAATGTCCTTGAATTTTGTGAGTTACTTTGTCTGGAATGAGATTAATGCTAACAGTATAATGTTAATTCAGGTATAAAAGTAAATAAATGAACAGAAATAATTTGTCAGCCGAATGCACATTTCTTCTGTGAACGTTTCTCCTATCGGACCGAACTGATAACAGAAAGGGGCACTAGATTTTTTGCCCGAAGGGGCAGCTAGGCAAGTGCTGTTTCACTGGTTGTTATTTGGTGGATTCCTACTACTCCCCCCCCCCCTTGTCTGTTGGTGGGAGGGAGGACATTATGTTCGTCAATGTTTACGACTGTTTAAATTCCTACTGCAAACTATATGAGAGCACAATGGGGTGGGGCGAACGATGACATCTGTCAAAGTATTGGAATTGCCGTGAAAATGGTTCTCACTCAAAAGTTAACTTTGAAAAGCCTTGAAAAGCGCAGTAATTGATATTTTTTTCCGCACCTATCTGTTAGGTTAAAACCTATTCAGCATATTTTTTACGCGGGTTATTTCGTTAATGAGTTCTGGCCAGTCGTTCCACACTTGGCCGCATGGGGTCGCGACCCGGACGGGAGATGGAACACGCGGTAATATTATCATGGACACTCCGTGTAGCCTTGCAGACCCTCATTTATGCCACTTCTGGTTTCATTTATAATTATGCTCTAAATTGAACAATTCTCCTCGATCGAGGACTCAATGGCGGAGCTACCTACCTGCTTTTTACGTGCACAACATTTGAAACCAGCATCCATTATAGTCTTACACTCACCAATTTAATTTTTGTTCTTCATTTTATTTTTTGATGGTTCAAAATGGGCACTGAGAATTCAGCTAAGGGGTGGTGTAGGGAAGGTGCTTTATGCCTCTTTCAGCCCTGAAAAAAAATTTCAGCAATTTTTCTGAGCCCTGTAAAACTATTTTTCAGCAATTTTTCTGTGCCGTGTAAAACAACTAATTTTCATCAATTTTTCTGAGCTCTGTAAAACAAATTTTATCAATTTTTGTGGACCCTGTAAACGACTAATTTTCAGCAACTTGTCTGAGCCCTGTAACACAGCTAATTTTCATCAATTTTTCTGAGCCCTATAAAACAAATTTTCAGCAATTTTTCTCAGTCCTATAAAATAAAATTTCAGCAATTTTTCTGAGCCCTATAAAACAAATTTTTAGCAATTTTCTGAGCCCTGTAAAACAAATTTTCGGCTATTTTTTGAGCCCTATAAAACCGCTAATTTTCAGCAATTTTAGACATTTGAAACATATAAAAATTCCATTTTCAAAATTTGTTTAATGCTTTTAATCTACTTTTATCAAATTTTACTCTTATCATCGGGTTATGGGATGAGAAGGGCACTTGCCCCTTTGGCCTTCCCTCCCCCTCGCTGCGCCACTGGGCGCTGGTCAAGTCTGACCCCGACGGACCCGTAACACGTATCCAACCCTTAGCATACAGAACAGTGATATTCATTGTTCGCACAGGAGATTGGAAACAGCGAACCTGCATTAGGCCGCTAAAAATTAATTAAGTGGTTCTCAGGAGTGGTACTAAAAAATATTGATGCGAGCGGGTGGTGTTTTTAAAAATTTTTTTACGTTTATGCGTGATTTTTCAGATGTGGGCCGATGGCTTTTCTTTTTTTTTTTTACCAAACAAAACAAAATCAGTAGCTTTCATTTTGTCGTGGAGTACAATGTCTATGTATTAATGACAGGATCAGCGTGCAAAAGTTGCACATTTGATAAAAGTCGTTCTTTAGACCCAAGTTTTTAGTTGTGACATGACTCTGAACGACCCTGAGATTCTTTTCGAGGCGATCAGGTGAATGGAGCAGATTGCTGATGTGGCCATAGGCTCTAGAAATGTTTGGTGAAAGTGCTGATGAGTGATTGGAATTATTTTTTTTTTTTAGACAATGACATAAAAAAAGTTTCATCCGCTGTAACACGCTATAATGTACAGCGAGGCGCCATTACGCGGTGCGCCTTGCAGTTACATGCGCTGCTTGTGCACTCTCTCAATATCTGCCAAAACTCAGTTATTGGCAGAGTGCCAACAGCTGGGTAACGAGCTTGCTCCTCTATTCAGCTGGTCGGAATCGGTTCGTGCCAGTTAGCCTGTCACGTGACGTAAAACCTGAAGGGGATCCCCCCCCCCCCCCACGCCCTCCTGGCCAGTATATAAGCTGGCCGGCTGGGCCAGAATCGGGACTTGGTGTAGGAGTGACGGTGCGCGCACTGTCTCTCTGCTCTGAACAGGGTCGGTTCAAGGGGAAATATGTGACGGTATTGTGTATAGTCCCCTAGCTATGCAGTAAGGAGTGAATAGGAATTGAGCTTGACTCGAAACTTATCGTCCACTCCCTTAGCACCTCACACCGCTAAGAAAAAACCCAAGCGTGCACTCCTGAGAACCACTTGATTAACTGTTAGTGGCATTATTCTAAAATACGGATTCTGTATAGCCGACCGGTTCGTGGTATAGATAGGTCACCAGGCAGTCACCTCTCTGTTTCCTGTTTACTACCGGGGCATGAATGGACGTCTACCGTTTCATTGAGGTCGTTAACTGGTCACTATGTATGTTTCATAACACATACGGAGCAACAGCTGCGCCTTCCCAACAAACAGCTCTTAAATAGTTATTGGCGCCAAGATTTATAGCGTTAAACAAGGGTGGATCCCCATCAAGGGAAAGGCAATTTGACGTTGCAACAAGCACTAATTACACAGAAGTGCTTATCATTAATTCAAGACACGTAATGGGTCCGACACACGCAAATGAACATTATTTTCCACCAAGACTATTTGGGCTCCCTCTATTATTCGATTAAAGCTATACGGCAACGAGTAACGGTACAATTCCCTACCTCAATAATTGCAAATTTAAATCATAATAGGGTTTAAGGTTCAATAATGGCCGATTGCTTTTAACGTTTACCACAAATTAGCGGAATACGTTGTGTTGCGTAATACAGAGTTATGAGCTGTAATTAGAAAAGTTTGCAAGATTCCTAAATATACATGACGCCCCAACTTGGGCCAAGATAATGGTTTTAGACTACAGTAACGACGAAATGATATGGTGAACAAAGTTTCTATACTAAAACCGTCTTAGGACATAAATTATACGTGTTGTTTGTTATCCCATAAACTAACTCAAATTGAAGAGTAGGCTTGTTTCGGGGAGCCTAACCATAACTGTATTCAAAGTTTTATTTAGACTTTCAAAATCGGGAACGAGAGTTGATTTCTGTATACGGATCGGCCGATATGACTTTTTACCGATACGATACGATACCGATGAAGGGTAAACCGACCTACCGACCGATAAGGTACCGATGTCGATATCGATACCGATAATAATAATAAAAAATCACGATTAAAAGTTTGAATTTCGTACAAATAAATGCAACTTCGGTTTCTGGTTTTGCATGGGTTCCAACTGTTTGAAAATGTCAAGTTTCAACTGTTGAGATTATCCAAAAAGTTCTGTACAGCAATAACAGCATTTTTACTTTTGTTCCTACTTATGACTTCAGTGCATTCATCTTCTCAGTTAGATTTTAGTTGGATGTGATAAAACTTAGAGCATTGGAACTGTCACGTGCTACATTTTCATTACAAACTGAGCAAATGGCTTTGCTTTTCTCACTTAGTTATTGCTTTTGCCACGCTTGGTGTCAGTTTTGCAGGGAAGACAGTTGCGTTTCTTAGCATAACAAATATCTGTAGCGGAAGCCTTATAATGGTCCGATACCGATACGGCAAAAACATCGACAAATACAGATTATACCGATATCGATATCAATATCGGACTATCCCTATTTCTGTACTCTCTTCTTTCCATTAAAATAACGAAAAAAGAATTCACTAAGAGACCTTTTTAGCACAAAAAGCACAAAAAGACGTTAATATTAAGAGGTTTTTAACAGCTTCTTTTAAAAAAGTAGCAAAGACTTTATATTTACGTAGCAGTGAATGCTTGTCCAGATTGTTCTAAAGCACAATAAAAAGCACAGCTAAGTACCAAGTTTCAAACAAGCAAAAAGTGCTACAGTTAAACACAGAAAGGTCGAAGTTTTGTGGCTCTTAACAGTTAAGACCTAACTTTTAACCCTTTTTAACTCTTCACTCTTAACGCAAAACGAAAAAAAAAATTATGATGTAGCTTGTAGCAGAATTTATGTTTTTTGTTTTGGCTTGAAAACGATGCTGGCTAGAGCGACGAGACGTCGGATTTTATGCGTTTTTTTTTTCTGTAGCGTTTTCGGTTTGTTTGTAACTTGACAGTTTTATCTTACGATGGTAAACCACAAATTTTGCTATAATGACAAATTTTCTAAATTTTCTTTTCCGGCACAAGTTTTTTTTTTTTTTTTTGTAGGCTTTATTTTGCTAAATTATACTGACCTAGTTTTTTTTTTTCGGGAAACATGGTAAGGCGCATATCTCTAATAACAACTTTTAAACGTTCCACTATAATAAATACAAGATAGCCTCAGACCATGCCACTAAATACGATCGTGTTTTGTTGGTACCGATGAAGGTTTTATCTGAATCGAACAGATTTTCAGTAGCTGTTTTACGGGGCACGCGGACACATAGGCACCGGACAGATAGGTACTCCAATTTAGGCAATGGACAACTTGAATAGGCACTCGGACAAATAGGCACCCCGACAAATAGGCACTCAGACATAAGGACACCGGACAAATAGGCAACAAGTTTTATTTATTTTATTTTATTTGGAATGGATTGCAAAGTGATCTTCCAAATTTGTTTCTTTCCACTTCTTGCTACTAACTCCATTTTCGTGTCGCAAACAAACAAAACAATTTTTTTTTCTCGAATTTTTGCGAAACGGGAATTCCCGTTTTGCACAATCTCGTTTCGCCGAATCAAAATATTCTTTAAAAATGTAACATTGGAGAAGTTGAAGATGCATTCCCAATTGGATGAATTTTGTGATTAATTGGCGGTTTCTGATGTTACATGTTTAGCCGCAGCGAGCGTGGCAGCGGAGCGAGGCACTCAATTTAAAAAAAATTTCTGCGAAACGGGATTCGGCGAAATGCGATCCTACGAAACGAAAATAAAAACTGGAAAGAAATACATTTGGAAAATCACTTTGCAATCCATTCCAAATTTAACAAAATCTTTAAAAAACTTGGTGCCTATTTGTCCTGATGCCTATTTGTCCGAGTCCCTATTTGTCCACTGCCTAAAATAGGGTGGCTATGTGTCCGGTGCATAATTATCCGGTGCGCGTGTGTGCTACATCCGTTTTGCGGAAGAGGCGCCTATGGTGGTGAGCAGTAGATTGTTAAAAGCCGGGCCACCCGGACCACTGCACTGTGACTGAGGTTGGCGCTAATGACCAAGTTGTCGACGCGCCATTAAGCCTCAATTCTCCCCCCCCCCCCCCTGTTAAAAGCCTGAGTGCAGTAGCTTAAATAAATATTTTTACGTCCTTTTATATCTTACGTCCTCGTTACGCCCCTCTGCTGGTAAACGTACGACCTCATTATTTTTATTGTGCTATTATTTTTCTTATTTGCGTAATGTATGGTTCCACCCCCCCCCCCCAAAAAAAAAGTTGTTTAGAAGAAAATAGCGAATAAATAGATTGCTCCACGGAATTTTACGCCCTTTGGTTCGCTCTTGATGTGTGTGTGTGTGGGGGGGGGGGGTCTTCACAACTTCCCCACCCCCATCCAGTTATCGATGCCACTACCTGAGTGATTATCATTAGTCGTTCTAGTTTATACTAGTATGATACTAGTGCATACTTTTTTATGTATATACGTAGAACCACTTTGAAAAACTGAAGGTAGGAATCGGTTCTAAGATGCCTATTGACTGGGAGGAATCCCACAAGGCTTAAAAACAAACATATTTTAATTTTCAGTCCTCATTTACGGATCTTGTTCACAATAAAACAACACAATAAAAGAACACAAAATGAAGAGCAGCAACTCACTGCTGCAGCCTACTACACGGTCATTTTGTGTAATTTTATTGTGAACAAGATCCGTAAATGAGGACTGAAAATTAAAAGTTGCTTGTTTTTATATGTCTTGTGGGATTCGTGCCAGTCAGTGGGCGTCTGTGAACCGATTATTCTCTTCACTCACAAAGGAATTCTGAATATGAAGATAGGACTTTGTCCCCGGACAATTCGTCACCTGACTTTTCGTCCCGGAATTTTGGTCCCACAGACTATTCGTTCCTGGACTGTTCATTGTTCATCCACAGTGGCTTGGCACAAAGTAGGAGCGGCAATTAAAAAAAAACTCCGCGAGCGTCACTACCAACAATATTATATAGTAACCATAATACTATAATACTATACAACACTATAATACTATATAATATTATTGGTAATGATGATCGCAAATTTTTTTTTTCTGTGGCTGCTCCTATTTTGTGCCAAGCCCCTGTGTGTTCATCCCCCAAAATGCTCGCTACCGGAATGAAGCGCACCTCGAGCGCACATCTATCAGTGGAACCTACGGCAGTTCACAATCAGAAACGTGGGGGGGGGGGGGCGCTTATAGCAGGAATAATAAACATCCTAAAGCCTCTCCACGCTGAACTGCCGGAATATACGAAGATGAAAACTCTGTTATGTGTTTGCAATCAGAACTGTAGGCTGCTGACTGTTGGAAAGAAAGAAAAAAAAATTGTGAAAAAAATGTATTTCTTCCTACAGTTCAAGGACGAAACGTCCGGAAACGAATAGTCCGTAGGACGAAACGTCCTGAGAGGGAAAAGTCTTAGGACTGCCCGAGAACGAATGGTTCGAACACTGAAAGTTGCTATTATCAGCTGCTGTTATTTTAAGGAAATGGTGCTTGGTTGCTTTATAACTTTAAGAATTTTAATGCTATGTTTTTTTCTGTCTTTTTTTGTTTTTAGGTAAGTAATCCATTCCCTCATCTTGAACAAATGCTGCGGCCGTACAGTAGGAGCATTTTTTTTAATACTTCTTAGTTAACTTTCGATAATTGTTAAACAAAGCACACCACACGCTCTGAAGACTTGCGCAATATCCGTGGGACATACCATATACCACCTTGGCAGCCACACGAAATGTCCGCTGCCCTTATAAAGTGTGTGCCTTGGAAACTCTGTACTGGTAGTAGGTAGATTTGTTTTGTATTGGGGGAGGGGGGGGGGGGGTTGTATTCCAACAAACGCGTCTTAACAGTTTAAACCCTTACCCAACCGCAATTTACAATTTGGGTAGTGTTTATTTTTCGTCTGTTCTGGCTTGTTGAGGCTAAAATAACGAATTTTGGAAGTACTGATTTTTACAGTTCCATCCATTTCCTCAATTTTAGTTATAATAAATAGTCTTTTGACATTTTATTTTAAATGTGCGTCAGTAAGTGGCGTTCCCATGCCATCAAAACGGGTCCATTATATTTTTGTTTAATTGGGATGTTAAAAATTAGTGGTGTGATGAAGTTAAGGAAAACTGGAAATTAGCCAACAGCGCGAAAATTATACACTAGAAATAATTTCGCTGTTGGCTAATTTCCAATTTTCCTTAATATTATTTACAGTGATTTAGGTGTAATGAGAGGAAATTTAATAAAGGAAGTAAAAAAAGGGAAATTTTTTTGCACAGGGGAAAAAAAAGGGAAATTTTGTCTTTACTCTAGGGGAATTCTAAAAGTGAGAAGTGGAAGCACTGTCCGGCACTGAACGGCACACTCGTCTATGTATGATCTTCGTTCACGTTTTAACCTTTGTCGTGGCTGGGACAGTTTTGCATACCATATTTTTGGAATACTGTCTCAAAATTATTGCACTTTTGCCTATACGATACATCTACAGCACAAACTAAGTCGACTTCTGCTGAGCTATATTTGGTTTTAACTCTAAAGTGGCGCAAATTTACGTATTCTTTCCTTCGTTATTTTTTATGGCCGGTGTTGGGGCTGTTTTCAGTGAAATACGATCGGCCTCATGACAAACAGCTCATAAAACTGCAGAAAATCGTTTGGAAAATCTTTTACCAAGTCTGGAACTTGTCATGGTTCCTCGTGACGTAAAAAGATTGAGCGGACGGCGAGATGGGGGGGGGGGGGGGCGGAGGGGTAGAAACCGGGGGGGGGAGGGGGGTAATAAATCAAACTAGGAACTTGTTCCTTTCCTTACAAAACCCGACTAATAGGATTAACACAATAAATTAACGATTGTCATTAATGGAATGCGAAATTCCCTCGTCAAGTTACCATGACAACATTTGTTCAGAGAATGAGGACATCTCCCCTTGAGACTGTGAGACAAAACGTTACTATGGCAACCGTAGAAACGCAACGCTTGGAATTAAATTTAAAAAAAAAATAAACAAAAAGGATTTTTGCAAGTTGGATTGTACGTTATATAAAAGAAAGGAGGAAGTCCAAACAATAAAGTCATTCTGAGAAATCAAACATTTATCCTTTACAAATAAATACAGGTGCAAACCGATTTTGCTTTCCTTCCTGTTTATCTTCATCAAAATCTTACGAACGGTTTGCATTGTACACATTGTATCTCTTCGCCTCAGGAAGTAGGACGCCTAAAAATATGAGAAAGGTGACGAAAGACAGGAAATTAATCCGGATTTCGTTTAGGCTAGGCGTATTTTCGCAGTTCTAGGAAGGAGTTTACACACGCATAAAGCGGAAAAACCGGACCATTTTTGAAACGATTTTTTTCTAAGTTGATTGCTAGCTGCAGAATGCGGGAATGATACCTTTGACGAGAAGTGGTGCAAAGGCGATATCACAGTACTGACGCTGCAGTCATCAAAATAACCTATCTAAATTAATAAAAACTAGTTAAAGTGTTGTAAAACGGCCACCCGACCCAGATGGACACCCGTCTAATAATAACAGTAAGAATGCTGCGTTGATTGTCAACAATATCCGGCCACCCGTCTAATGATAACAGTATTAGATTATTGCAAACGGAATGATTGTTGGCAATAAACTAAAAACTGATTTAAATAGACACAAATCGCTTTATGTCTATTTATTTCTCCTTTGTTGAGCCTTGTGAGTGTATGATTTGTCTTCCCTCTCCATTGTCTATGGCCGAGTGAATTTCGGTCGAATGGAGTCTATGGTCAAGGTTGTGACCTTAATGCCAGTGGAGGATGTGGCCATAGCGATTAATACGCTATGCAAGTGATCTGGGGGCGAACTGGGTAGCCGGTTCGAATCCGGGTCATGCCACTCCGACGAAACGAAAGTGCATAAAGGTGGCTTACTGAACTACGTTATTTCTAGTGTACGATTTTCACTATTGGCTAATTTACAATGTTCCTTTATGTTAAAAACTGATTGTTGTCAGTCAACTGAAACGATGGATAAAACAATGCTTCAGTTCAGGTATCTGCAATCGTAGTATTAAACCGCTGGCTAAATGTTGTGGCTTTGTAGACGATTAAAATAAAAGGATTAGTGAAACTCGGTTAAGGATTGAAAAAAAAATGACAAAGCTGCCGGGCTAAAGGTTTTGACGTTGCTGTACAAAGGAGTATTTATTTATTTACGGTGAAAATATGCATATGAAAGTGCATGGAGTCCGGATCCGGGTTGTATAGGTTATCGCCTGCTTCCCGAGTGCTGAGAACTAAGAATGTCGAGGGTCGCAGGCCCGAGCGGTTGTTAGTTCTTTGCACGAGGGAAGCAGGCGATAACTTATTTATCTACCGATGTTCGCATCTCTGCCCGACAATGAAGAAGCACGCGGCTAGCTGAAGCCCGTGTTATGCGTTTGTTGTTGGATGTTCAACTAGTTCTCAGCCCCCGTTCATTGTTGTGCCCCTACATCCTTGCATTGTTATAAGAGGGCTGAGATGCGGATGTCGGTAGATAATGGGTTATCCCGTGCGCGCAAACTGAAAACGTAACTTTTAATGGATAAAACAATACTTCACGTATATTTCACTGGAACCGGCTTCCTCATGCATAATTTGATTGAAGCCTGACCTGTTAATGGCTGGAAGGCAGCCAATGACAAAACACTTTTTGCCAAGCAGTCAACTCTCTGCTCATCCAACCTTACAAGCTTGGCTTTGGTGGTGTATTTTGTTTAAGTTTAAGTTTAAGTATGCAACTTAACATTAAACCGTTGGCTAAAGGTTCTGTCGTTGTAGATGATTAAAATTAATGGATTAGTGAAACTCGGTTAAACATTCAAGAAGATGACAAAGCCAGCGGCCTAAAGATTCACACTTTGCTGTACAAAGGCGTATTTATTTACTTCCGGTGGAAATATTCAAATGAAAATACATGGAGTCCGGGTCAGGGGAGGCGCTGATTGAGTGATCGAAACAAACGAAAATCAGCGTTTGTTAGCCAAAGTGATCAAAAATTAATAGACGGCATACACGCGCTTCCACTACAAACACATGACAGCGCAAACCATCTCAATGTTACAAACACCATCCGTGTTCCACCCTTAACCGCTTGCTAAAGGTTCGGTCGTTATGGACAATTAAAATAAAAAGGGTTAGTGAAATTCGGTTAAATATGGTAAAAAAGGATAAAGCCCGCGGCCTACAGGTTTCGCCTTTCTGGGGCAGAGGTGGTGCTCGTTGAGTGAGCGAAGCAAACGAAAATCGTGCGCAAAAATACATAGACGGGATACACGCCTTCAGCAATAAACACATCAGAGAGCAAGCCGTCCCATTGTTGCAAATAATGCATCAGCTAGTGTGTATAACACACTTAGGCAGTGCACGGACCAAACGCATCATGAACGGACCAAACTCATCATGCATGGAGACAGGCAGGCAGGCGGGGGCTGCGAGGACTGCCGGACGTTTTTGATGGGAACCAACAGGCAAGTGGACGGGCACGGGATTTGCATTCCAGTCCGGCGTGATGGGACGGCGCGAGGGGGTGGCGGATTGCTAGAACGGTGTAATACCGATTTCGCATTGGTAAATTCAAGCGGCCAGGCCGGACTGGGGTGGGCCGGCCAGTGCCGATCGGGGCCGTGCTGGTCCGGCCGGCCCGCTTTCGTGTTGGTTAATTCCACGGCTCGCTGAGTACGATTTACAGAACCGCCACGTGTCGGTGTGTGGTACTTGACATGTTACACTTTCTGCCGCTACACTGCAGCACCATTCATAAACCATTCTGATTTAAGCGGCGCTGGCCGGCGCCGACCCTAATTTGATTTCGCGTTGGTTAATAAAGCGGTCTTGGCCGTGCCTGGCCGGGCCAGGCTCACACCATTGGTGTGAGCCGGGCCGGCTCTCGAAATACCGATTCGCATGCGATTTCGCATTGGTTTATAAAATGGTGCCCAGCCCTCCTTGGCACGGCCAGGACCACTTGAATTTACCAATACGAAATCGGTATTAGTTACGCCGGAGTCAGCTATAGTTCTATCTAATGTCCAACCACTCGTATTGAGCGCAACATCACGTGGCCAGTTGTTGCATTAGTGACTGTGGTGGCTTTCGTAGGGAATTTACGTTCAAAATTACGGCATGCAAAATTTTTACCCACGAAAATGTCACTTATGCTGCTATTATCACTTATGCTGGTCCAAGCTGCAACTGACAAGTAACAGCGGTGAAACCCCTTTTTAGTTTCATTGAAACACGCTTGAAGAGAGGAATGCATTTCCTTTCTTCTAAAATGTCCAACTGTGGGAGGAGTTGCTATGGTTCCCGGCTCTAGGTCAGTTCTAGCGTGTTGTTTTGGACTCTGGCAAGGTTTAAATAAACTCGTCTGGATACAAGAAGTGAAGCCAACAGCCTCTATCCCGTCTCTCTCCTTGTGACAAGTAGTTCATTACGAAGGGACAATTATGAGGGGGGGGGGATTGAGGCTTAATGGCGCGTCGACAACTTGGTCATTAGCGCCGACAATTATGGCATAGATATGTATGTTTGCATTTATGTTCATGTTTGTATGTATGTTTGTATTTATATTTGCTAACTGTTGGCATGAAACATAAAAATTACGTCTTAGCATGCTTAAATTAACAAATTTAAGGGGCAAGGTGGCCTAACGGTTAGCACAACCGTCTCATGCGCTAGAGGTTCTGGATTCGAGTCCGGCCTCAGCCACCCCTGGTACTTACGGGGAGAGAAGGGCCCTTTGATGTCTCGTGCTCTCTTCGATTGTAGTATGTAAAAGAACCTCGGAATTTCTGATGGGATTTACTAAGAAAAATTGTAACTCCCTCTTACAGGCCGTGGCTAAGGCTGGGTGCACGTCAAAAGCAAAGGCTAATTCAAAATTAACAATAATTTACTCTGCATTCCAGCCTTAGTCCCTAGAAAACGAAAAGCGGAAGGGTAGAATCTACAATGCGATGCTCAAAGTACTTTTAGGTACACAAAGTAAAATAATTTGTGGAGTGGTATGTTAGGGAGCTGGGTCCCACCCCCCCCCCCTTCCCCAGTCACGTTCGGAAAACGAATCTCCGTTATATATTTTTGTAACACTTCACCAACGTTGAAGTAACGCCATAATAGACTTGAAGTAGACCCACAGAAAAATTTCTTTCGTAATTTTGAGGTGACAGTGAGTTGGCGTTAATGAGTTGGCATTAATTCAGAGAGCCTTGGTTTGCTCGCAAACGTATTTGTTAGCATTGAGCACAACGCGCGCTAACGAAGACGTCCCTGTCCTCATTTACGTGCGGGTCAGTGAATCGCTGAATGCAATCAGTGAATAGAATCATTAATCACTAAAAGCAATTGTTTCCGGTATGCATTGCCGAGTTGCTCACTTGCATAATGTTATGCAAATTGCCCTACGTCAGAAAGAGATAGAGGTTGGGGAGAGAGCGGTGTAGAGGCTATCCTCTCTCTTAAAGTGCGGATGGGCCAGAATTTAAAGCATTACATAAACATTTACGTAAATTCTTGATGCGCTGGAAATTCAAAAAAAAAATACTGCGCATGGAAGCTAGGTGGAATTGGAATTGCTTGACGCATTACATTTCATTTGACGTTCAGTGTGTTATTTATTTACCTATTCGCAAATGTGAGATTTGTTTTATTTGGTATGGAGACCAGAGTTTAAAGTTAAAACAAAAAATTTAGATAATCAGAAAACACAATATTAGAAAACCAAATGGCGTTACGCCTCCCACTTTGCTGGAAACTGTGCTGAGTGCCTTATTAAAACTGCTTGAGTTGAGAAGTTTCAGCACTTTTTGCAGATAAGATAAAGTAACAGCCAGTATCGTCCACAAATATAACTACACTGCGTTTCGAGAGGACAACCTCCCGTCTAACTAAACCACCCTATTTAGTTTGGACCAGGCCAAATAATTCTGAACCACGTGACATCACTGCATCCTGTTACCACTCTACTTCCGGGCGCCCATCCTGTAACATTGTGTATCATTTGGTATGTTTTATATTTTAAAAAAAAATTAAAGTTTTAGGCTTTGACCATGCTTGAATGGTTTGTTTTTTAGACTTGGTGACTCGGCAGATACTGCCATGGATTTTAAAAATGTTTTAGTGTTTATTTTTACCTGAAGACGGGAGGTTGTCTTCTCGAAACGTAGTGTAGTTATATTTGTGCACGATACTGGCTGTTACTTTATCTTATCTTACTAAAACTGCCACGTTCAACTGTGTAGCTGGATTCGTAAACAACTTCACCCAATGTTTCTGGTTGCCGGTTCCCTTTGAGAATTTTGCTTGACTAAACGAGTCATGCCAAGAAGAAGCCAAAACCGATTTTCATGGATTCCGCTCAGCACAGGTCTTCAATGAATTTTGGTATTCTTGTTGACACCAGCAATGCTTACATACCAAATTTTTTCGAAAAATATTCACAGACGGCATGACTATTTTCGCGTCAAAATTTCAGCTTTAACATGGGAGGTTGAGGTCAAACCTTACTGTAAAGGCTTACCACCTTTGCTAACATTAAAGACGGAAAGCCAGAGGCTCAACACGAATTAAATAAACACAGATGCAAACCTATTTACGTTGCCTTTTGGACTTGTATGTTAGACTGACTGAGCGGGGGAATCGAACCCACGACCTTTTAACACCATTTTAACACGTGCATATATACATATAAAGAAACACCTTTAAATGCTGCCTATGGACGTTTCCTTTTGGCCGTGTCAGTATGGCTCAGCGGTAGGACCTCGGTCTTAGGTTTTAAAGGTCGTGTGTTCGATTGCCCGCTCAGGCAGTCTGACACGGCCAAAAGGCTACGTAAATAGGTTTTTTACTTTATTTACTTTGCTATCAAGTTTTCATTTATAAAAGTGATCACGTCGATGTTAGTTTTTCTTACTAAGTTTGGCAAAAAGCAATTGTTCTGTTATAACTGATAATTAACTTTCTTGTCGTTAATTATATTAGGTGCAATAAATAAACCTTTCGCTTTCGTAGGTTCACTTGGGGAAAAAAAACTTAATTATTTTGTTGTCTCGATCGTTACAAATTTTCAAAACACAGTATAATACTGTTACGCACCATTGATCCTCTCGTCCGTTGCCCCAATCCCAAATCCCCGCTCGTAGTTACACACTACACAGTCTCCTTAATCACTCCTACACCCATGGCGTCTTTTGGGGATTTTTCATCACGAGAGAATCCCTAAGACCTTCCACAAATCCCATGGGGGATTAGTGCCTCCTTCTCTACCCAAAAACTCCGAAAACCCATAAGGCGATAGCTCGACCAGACCTAAAAAGAACTCTTCTGTCTCCTTCTGCAGATGATCTTTATACTAAAAGCTGGATAAGGCAACAAAACATTCCCGTTTAAGATCGTTAGGAGCAAGGTCGCCACTACCCTGAAGCTCACGCTACACCGAGTTGAGCACCACGAGCCAACATGGCGACCTGAGCTTAACAAGATCCCATTCTGCCGGTATAAAGCTAATGAAGCGATGGATCCGATAGCTCCCCTGTCTCCGAAGATTAGAAACAGAATAGGATGCTAAAGGATGCTCGAATGAAAGCAATCTTGGTCGCAGACAGCGTCACTGGAAACCGCATGGTGACGTACGCCAGCTCAGCCGGTGAGCAAACGCTGATGAAGCTTTAGGAGATGCCAACAACAATATTTTGGCCGACACTAATCCTAGGGTAAGGACGTCGCAACGTGTAACACCAGCTGAGCAGGTCTGTCTGAAAACAATCATCCTTTGTGACGTTAAACATTTGACTCTAGTAACTTGTCAGTGACACCAAGTTACAATTCTGTTACAATGTCGACTAATAGGATTACGGAGACATCTTTAGCATTGCATGAGCACTGTTGTTTACTAGCTTTATCTAGGAGAAAGACACATAAAGAAAACAAATGCAAATTATGAGGCACTGGCTAGTCGTGGTACTCTGTTTGCTCACTCATCTGGCGTCGAGCCATGGCTCACGTTGTTTTGTTGTATCCCTAAGCTGGTCTTTCTGTGGTGTAATTTCTCCGTCAAAAATTGATTTTTCTGTTCAGTACATATGCGACAATGGCGTTTTCAGAGACGCGCTTACAGTTTTATTCGAAGGGCAGTCCAAGGCGTTCAGAATTTAATAGTTCGTTCGTCTTGTGCAGTGCCGTGTTAAGCCTCACAAAGGCAGGGTCCTTAAGAATTATCGCAAAAATAGGGGAAAAACAATAATTAAAAAAAAATATTGCAATTTTTTGATAGAACTTTTCAGTAAAAGTAAAAAAAAAAATTATTTAAAATAGTACCCTATTTTGTCCGGACCATGAGGTCCTTTTTCTAACTGACTGTGCCCCG
>JAHWFP010053784.1:27178-55381 GCA_023313725.1 Lithobius niger | reverse complement strand
GTGAATGAATTGGCCATCTATATAGGGTATCTAACTAGAGAAACTCGCTGTCATTTTATGTATTATTCGTTGGTGGCGTTTATAACACATTTTTAGACGGAAGTCTGAAGTTGGAAAGCTTTTTTTTAAGTGAAAATGGGCCACGTTTGTTGTGTTCGAATATGTGGGTCCTATTTTTTTCAACTAAGTTCAGTTTAGTCACGAAGCTACACTTAAAAGTGAAAAGTGTGACATATTGACGTCTAATAAAATTTTCGAAAACTTGGAACCGTTTAGGACGTAATGTGGATTGTAAGGTTAGCCGTGTACAGTATAAGTCACATTCATATAGTCACAAGGGAGAAAATTAAGACACGATAGTGTCGCACTCCGATATTTAACGACAACATTAAAGGCGGGTTGCCACCAAATTAGCATTGCAGCGTCTAGGCCTATCGAGGTGTCTCTCGCAAGAAGCAAAGGAATGCACAAAGCAAAACTTTTAAACGCAACAAACACGCCACGTAACGCAATAATTATTGAGTAAAAATTTGGTACCCCTCGTGCGCCTGGAAAAAAGCTATAAAGATTAACAATACTGATGTCACTAGATGGCACCACGGAAATATTTAAAGAAAATCCCTTGGCGCCATCTAGTGACACTAATATCGTTAATTTTCACAGCTCGTTTCCAGGTGCACGAGAGCGTACGAAGTTTTTACTCAATAATTAAGGAGTCACGTGGCTTGTTTTGTTGCGTTTAAAAGTTTTGCTTTGTGCATACCTTTGCTTCCTGCGAGAGAGAACTCGATAGGCCTATTGTGACGTACTCAGGGAGTAGACGATTGAATCCAAGAATAATCTCAAACCCAATTTACTCCTTACTGCATAGCTAGGGGACTATGCACTGAGAACACATATTAGGCATAAAACACAAGTTTAGAAGCTTGGTCTTATCCTGAGCTGAGTCCAGGGAGACAACCTTTCGAGTCGTCTGCCCCACACCAAGTGGCTTCCCATGGTCCCTGCCCTCGTACTTATGCGTGGGCCAGAACAATAGAAGTCGCCTGAGGCATTACGTTGCGTAACCGCTAACAGGTTGGAGCCGGCTCTAACTGGTTTTGAACAATGGAGTAGCCTCGTTCCCGGCTGTTGGCGTTCGGCCAAGTACCGGTGTAGACGGAAGTTGACAGGATGCCAAGCAGCTCATGTAACTGCAAGGTGCACCATGTGCGTTCACACAAGGTGCACCCTGCTATTCGTAAATAGCGTGTTATATCTCCCCCACCCTAAGTTTTTGCTTGGGGGAAGGTAGACCTACCTTATGTATTACTCAGTACCCTCTAAGCCTGCAATAAGGTTTATAAAGTTAGTTCAATGTACATTTCTTTAAAATAAACAAACACACTTTACAAAAGACCCTAAAATGTAACCCCTCATGGTCCAATTTAGCCATGTCTCAATTTAGCCATGGCTCAGTTCAGCTATTCTAAGCTAAACAAAATTTTAAAATCACAACATGTTTCAAATCCTCCTGGGAACTACGCTCAGTCTCAATAAGCTAAGTTCACCTCCAACAAGCTTGTAAACAACTCAAACTTAACAATCAACAATAACAACCACCGCACCAAACATAACAATGTCCTTCGTAACCAAACGCCGTAACAACAGTCCTTTGTCACCATACGCCGTACAAACTTAACACTGTCCTCCGTAACAATCATAACAAAAAAATTGGTCCCCATCCGGTTTCCAAACACCCCCGAAGATTTCCTTCACCTCACTCCAATATGAGCGTCCACAACTTCACCACTCACTCCAATACGAGCGTCCCGACTCTGAGTCTCACGCAGGCCGCCAAATTGTAGCTGCCTTTCGGTGCACCCATTGTCCATGCCACCTCCGGCCATCACGTCATGGTCGGCATCGCGGCACCTCCACAAAACTTGCAGTCCATTCTGCATCCATCCACGAAGTACGCACACTTCCACTAAAGTCCTTCTTCGTCGACTTCCACACAGCTACCCCATACACGCCTTCCACTTTCTTGATGACGACTCCATGGTGGTCCCATCCATCGGTTGTGCCCTCTCGAGCGGACGAGCAAATGGGAGCCACCGTCAAATTCGTGCAAAGCACGTCCAGCAACCAGATAGTCAGTGAGAGAGAGAATAAAAAATGGCGCCCCCTCCCACTGCTTTCTGTAGTGCACATTTAAGGGTCTTTTTCACCCTTTTCTGCTCACCTGCTGGGACCATTAATGTTCAAACATTCAGCAGAAATTCCGGAATTGTGGTCGTCCGGAGTGCCTCTGGTTTCAAGGGGGGTTTGGTTGCCACACCACCTACCTTATCACGCATCGAACACTCTACCCCAATCCGTTCATTCAACCTAATTCTCCAATCCATTTTCATAGATTGTGCCCTTAGACCGCAGCACTCACGTGTTGGTAAAGTGCATCTGGCCAACGCCACTAGAGCAAGCCTACAACTTTAACCAAACACGCTACGCAGAGCTTGACCTCGCACTGCCATCCCGCATGCGGGTAGAATTCTCCACTGGGGTTCTCCCACATTTAATAAGAACTACCGTCGTAGCCTTCACGTCACCAAGTCTAGTGACCAGACGCCGAGAGTGTCGTACTCCCATATCGCGTCTTTTACGGAATAAACCATTCCGTCAGGATCGTGCTACACGCCTTACATGCCCTACCTCACACAGTAGTCGTCTAGCTGACCCTTTAAGACCAACTAACCTAAACAGTGTGTCTGCTACCGAGCTGAACAATCACCTGAAACTAAAATAATTCTCGTCAGTCTCATGAAAATCCCTTTCAGAACTGCCCCTTAAATTAGTTTCCGTCCGTGTGCTTCATAGTCCGTTTTGGATTGATTCCTTCCGGTCAACCAAAGCTCCGCCATGTACACACAGGTGCTTCCCTGCATAGCTGATCTGCGGTTTTTACCTAGATCACTCTGCAATCAAAGCCTTCAGCAATCACCCTATTTTCGGTTTCTCCTTGTTTCACAACAAAACAAAATAGGTTTCTGGATCGCCACCGCACCTATTCCTGCGTGCATGATTTAAGAAATCTGCAGGCAGCGTATATGAGGATGCGATCTTCGTTTGTACGATATAATAAAAAATGTGCTTTCTTTTTATATGCGACAAACGGGTCAAAATGCGGCAGCCTGTTCACGCTCTTAATCCAGGTTTTGTTACCTGAACAAGGTTGTGGACTGATGCCTCATTTTCGGTTGCCCAGTTACCGTCTTAAATTGTAAGCCTTTTCCTAGCTTCACAATTAATTTCGATCAACTGACAATGGCCCTGACAAGGTCCAATTTTGAAAAAATTCGGTTTCGACCGGAACTTCTGTCAATTCCTAATTTTCCATTTTCAAAACCCATTCTTTGGTCAGTTAAATCAGTGGTTAAGGCCGCACTGCGTATTTGAATTTTCGGATCCAAAACACAAATCTTACTCACCTACTAACCCTCCAAAGTTATGTCTGTAACAATTCGTAATCTAAAGCCTACTAACAGCTACTAGATTAAACCAATTTTACAGCCCTCCATTCCCTGCATCCATACGACAATGAACCGTAATTGTTCATGTCTCCAGGAATGGGGGGGGGGGGGGGGAAGGTTTGACAAATATGTTTTCTTTTTTTTTTCTTCACAATTTGTCACCGTACATCCCGTCCGTATTCCAGGCAACCATTTCCGGTTCCAGAAACACACAGAATAAAAAAAAACCCCACGTTTTCCTGAACACAATAAAAAATTGCGTCCAAGTCAAGTCGCCAATTTGCCGAAATTAGTTTATTCCTTTTGGACTATCTTCGCAAATCGTCAGCTTTTCATTTACTCCAGATCGTTGAATAGTAAACTATCCAACTATGGAAATAAGCGAAGTTTAGCTTCAACTTTGCTCAATTTCCTGCTATTTTGACGTGCCAGTCTTAGCGGGGACAAGTTCGAATCTGAATAAATCCATTCCGAATTAAAACCTGTCTTCCGCCCAAGAAGTGTCAAAACCTTCCCCATTTTCATGAACTAAGGTAGTATTTCTACCATTCTCAGTTCTCGTCCTTTTTCGTGCATTACCTAAGTCAAAGTTTTGCATTACTAATGGTCGTGAAATAGGAGGTACATTTTGCTGAATTACGAGCAGCGCAACCCGTAATTTTCGCTGGTGAGAAAAAAAAATGTTAGCGTTCCCGATTTTTTTTCTCTGCGAAGTGCGTCTTCAGTCTGGACCCCTTCCATGGTTTATATCCACACTTACTGCACTTCAACTTAAGTCTGTTTTGTATCACAAACCTAAGTTCTTAAGCAATAGCCAAAATGCTTTCAAAATGATGAGGACTCAGTTAGCTCACCACTGATCAATTTGACTTTCGCTCGTAGTTTCAAAACTGCGTCCTTCACTTTTTCAACTCTTACAAATATATGTGTAGCGATTTTGTTTCACTACTCAGGGTTTTGTGAACATCTTTATTTTCTTTTCAGAAAATTGGTGACTTTATTCGAGCCGTCCTTTACCATCGGGAAAGAATAAATTGCGGTTCATTGTAAATCTCGAAGAGTCTACAAATTACCTCCTAGTTTAACGTTAATTACTTGCGTAAAAAACGGGGTTACCATTTTGCCATAAACCGGAAGATTTCAATGACAAAAAGAATGACCCAAAGTTGGTTTGCCGTATTCCGTAGCTTTCAACTCTCGAAATATAACTTCCCCAACAATTTTCGCTTGTTTTTTTTTCTCCCGACTAGGTAAGAAAAAATTTGCAAAAATCATCCGCAAACGATTTTTTTATTTCATGCTTTTTCCATCCCGAAGGTTTGGAAACATGAACTTGCCTATCCCGAAGGTTTAGGTTCAAATCACGGCAGGCCCCCAAAATATGTGACGTACTCAGGGAGTAGACGATTGAATCCAAGAATAATCTCAAACCCAATTTACTCCTTACTGCATAGCTAGGGGACTATGCACTGAGAACACATATTAGGCATAAAACACAAGTTTAGAAGCTTGGTCTTATCCTGAGCTGAGTCCAGGGAGACAACCTTTCGAGTCGTCTGCCCCACACCAAGTGGCTTCCCATGGTCCCTGCCCTCGTATTTATGCGTGGGCCAGAACAATAGAAGTCGCCTGAGGCATTACGTTGCGTAACCGCTAACAGGTTGGAGCCGGCTCTAACTGGTTTTGAACAATGGAGTAGCCTCGTTCCCGGCTGTTGGCGTTCGGCCAAGTTCCGGTGTAGACGGAAGTTGACAGGATGCCAAGCAGCTCATGTAACTGCAAGGTGCACCATGTGCGTTCACACAAGGTGCACCCTGCTATTCGTAAATAGCGTGTTATACTATATGCTGCAATGCTAATTTGGTGGCAACCCGCCTTTAATGTCCGTCCTATCCAAATAAAATAGATGTCAGCAATTCGCCCACTGGATACTTGTGTCTTTTACCGATAAGACAGTTTGGCTAATTTCAGGCAGCTGAGGAAAAAGAACTATGCGACAGAAAAGGCTGTAATTTCGTTTCATCGGAAGTCTTTGGTCGCTGAATAACATCAAAAGCCGCTATTAGTGACACAGCTTAATCCTTTCTTGTTGAAAAAAGATGTGACTAACGCTTATATTTGCCTGTATTACTAATGAATGGCTAGCTAATTTCACGAAAATTGATTCTTCCATGCGGCGCATATAGCTGAAATTTTGCAGGTAGCTATATAGTTCAACCGTGGAACGTGTCTTTTGCTGGTTTAGGAGGTTAGGGAAACAAAAATTCAAAGATCCCAATGAAGAATTGTTTCTTTTCCTATCTACTAAATAACGCGAATTTGATGGACTTCTCGCCGAAGACTGACTAAACCTACTAATTCCTACTAAAGCCAAAAATAAAGGGACCGTACATCTGCATTTCGGATTTTTCATCCCGTAATTAATCGCTAAGAAAAAAAAATGCATTTTGTAAATTTGTGCAAAAAGATGTGAAATCAAAACTTTGTAAGGATTCCCGCCATACTTTTTTGGTAGTATGAAGTCGTGATATCAAGCTCCAAGCTTTTTCGCCAAGTTAATTTCACCGACTAAGACTTCAAACGTTAAATGAAATACTTGAAAATTACTCTGTAAGTAGCATTCAGATTTTTTCATTTAACCTTCGAAGTATTATTACTCCGTGGGATTAAAGGGACATAAATCCTTCCGGTATATCGTGCAACCCGTTGAGACTAGCGTTTGCAACATTTACAAACGTTAAGAGTTAATGTTGCAAAATCACCTCGCACGCAAGAAAAAACAAGAAAATGAATGTGTTGGCAATGATTTACATACGTTTGAACTAATGTCGCAAAACTGAGTCATGCAGGAAAGCCAACAGGGATTTATGTCCCTTTAACTTGGCGATGAAAGAGCTTGGCGTTCGATATAACGAGATCAAACGGCTGAATTGAAAGCTTGGCGGGAATCTTTAACAAGTTTTGGTTTTGAGAGATTGCTAGTTATTAGCTAATTTCACGAAAATAAATTCTTCCACGTGGTGAGTAAAGCTGAAATTTTGCAGGTAGCTATAGTTTAACCGTGAAACATGTCATTTGCTTCACGCCGAAGTGTAAATTCAAAGTTAACTATCAATCTCAATACTAATTTAACCCTTTACAGGCAAACGTCCAATGTATTGGTCGGTTCCTGAACGGCCAAAAAAAAAAAGTCCCACCGCGCAGCGCCAGCTTCGTGAGGAGGGTTACCGAGCAAAGCGAGCAGCAATAGCCCAGTGGTCAGTGTCGTCGTCTCCATGAAACCAAGTGAATGCCAGTTCGAACCCAATTAAGTTGCCGCGGCCGACCCAACTAAAAAGTTAGTTGGGTCGGCCGCAGCAACTTAACTTTAAAAAAATCTTCCAGTTCGGAATGGGCTGTAAAGGGTTGTGGGTAGAGTTACAGTATTTTCATCAACTAGGCCGTCATAAATTGTATCGTTGATCTAATGGAGCTAAACGATACATCAAAACGGACATAAGTTTGAAATAAACATCAAGTTATACTGTACAGGCAAACACAAACACAGGCAAAAAAACTAAATTAGGAGGCCTTAACTAGGAGTCTGCTTATTTCATAAAATATAAATACACACAAAATACACACACAGTCACTCACACGAAACACTTAAAATATAATAAGCGGCTACAGCGACTACCTAGTCGCAGCCGGTCTTCTGTACAGTTCCGCCACTGTCTACGGTGAGGCGCACACATCTACCACGCATTGCAACAGCTATCTCTATTATACAATCTAAAAGCAGTAACCATCAGAATTACCGGTTAAAAATGTGTTAGGTTTTAAGCCTATTTTACATTTCTAGCGTAATTTTCAGCTTTTAGGCCAAATTTTCACCAGTAGCTTTAATTTCGTAAGCTGCAGCTAACGGAGATTTGAATTATATAGTGAGCCTATTCATTTGCTGTGTGCCCTGTCCGCCTCAGGGCACACAGTTACAGTGTTATACAACGCGCAACATAGCGTATATAGATCAGTGGGAGTAGGGAAGTGACGGGAGAGACATTGTTGATGAAGCCAGCAACGACTCGTATCAATTTGACGTTGCCTTGGTAACGAGATTTTAGGCCTAATTTTTTTAACTGCTGTTTTAATTTCTTAAATATCAGATAGGCCTAATGGAGAATTTGGTTCGACGATAAACCTATACATTCATACAACAGTGCGACGAGACTATTTTAAACGAAGCTAAAATCCATTTGTTTTTATTGCGTGTTATCTTAGGATTTCAATTCGACAATCAAATCTTATTATTTAATTTAGTTACGTCGAAGAAGTCTATTAGCTATAAGGAAGTAACGATGTTTTAATTTGCCATGTTATTTAATTAACTTCTCACACTGAATCTAACGTTGTAAACAGTGGTCGTCTCGATCTGGTACTACAAGCACAGACAAATATAAAAAAAAAAGCCTGTATAATACACAAATTAAGTGCACGCAATCATCAATAAGCACACGCACACACACACAAACACTAAACATTTCAAACACAAACTGCGTTTATTTTCTGACATAATCATTGAATAAAAACAGCCCTTATTCCCTGGAATTGGAGTTCAAATTATAGTTCGTTGTTTTCGGGTGAATTCTAATCCGTTTTTATTCGTATACCTTCACAGCTGTGAGTTTGGAGGTATGAGCTCTATTGGTTTTTTTTCTCATCGGCGTTTGTTTCTCTAATCCCTTCTTCAAATTGATTTTCATAAATGACAGCGAAATGGAAATTCCTTGTAATTTAATTCATCCGGAACATCGCCCGAGACAATGTTGTTACCAGCAGATAATGAGAACTCCTTGCATGTACATTTAGATCGTATGAATTATTCTGCACTGTGACGGCGCAACTGCGGCCGTCTGAATCAGTAACACGGTTCGTATGTCAACTTGGTCAGATTGTTGCTGAAATTACATTATATTAGATTCAATTGTTCAATGAGCACAATTAGTCGTGAGTTAATTGTTCAAGATGAGGCAGAATTGTGACTTCTTCCCATTAGTACATTTTTCGAAATTTGAAGTCATATCGCAGGAACACTTTTTTTGTGTCGCTGCCACAAATTTGCTATCCAGTCGTTCATGGCGAAGCTGCGAGATTCCCATTGACGTAACATGGAACATTTTTTTGATAATTATTCCTCAACGACGTGCCCGATTTCAGAACTGTTTTTGTTAAAAGCCATCCCAAGGTAGTCAGTTCTCTACTTGCGTGCAAAGTTCAGTTTTTAATTGTATTTGTGGTTTCCGCGTGACGAGTGATAACTTTGCATTGATTATAAACAGTGTTAAAAAAGTGTTAAATAAATACGGATGAAAACCAACTTCCGTTGCCTTTTGGACTTAAGTATCAGACTGCCTGAGCGGGGAATCGAACTCACGAACTTTGAACCAAAGGTCGGAGCTGATTCCCCGCTCTGGCAGTCTGACATTTAAGTCCAAAAAGCAACGGAATAGGTTTACGTCCGTATTTATTTAACTTTGCGTTGGAGCGGAGCTCTGCTCGCTTGCTTCAATAATACAACAATGAACAATAACGGTTTATAACGGTTTTATTGAGAGCTTTAAAGCCCGTAGCCATGCGCCCTACATAACTTAATCTAAACCAAACCGTCCAAAGTGTCTCCAGGCCCAAGGCAAAATTTTTTGGTGGGCCCCTCCCCAATTTTTTGCACCCCCCCCCCCTCCCTATTCTTTGATCTTTTCGACTGTCTTGGTCCAAACAATACACATATTGTACATTGTTTGGTATACGTTACCCAAACAACCTAGCTTCAGCCGAAAAAAATAACTTCGTACCGTAATGCAAACAAGCAATAATGTTTGAACAAATTTATAAAAAAAAAAGTGTCCGTGTGGTATTTTTTAGCCTACTTAACTGTCGAATTATTATAAGCTTTGCTTAGTGGCTACATTATTTATTGCACTAAGCTTATTAAATGGGAACTTGGGACTTGCTTATAACATATTGCACTTTGAACATGAAATTTACATATCATAGTTAGTTCACTACTAGAGGCTCTTAAGGCGATACTTTCGACATGCTTTTCTCAATGCAAAAATCTCAGTGATGTTTTCCGTGTCCATATTTCGACGCCTGGCGGGCCCCTGAGTTGCAGGGGCTTGTAAGCAATGCTTACCTAGCCTACCTGTATGTTACGCCACTGCAAAATGTGGTTTTTCGATCAGTGTGCTAAAGGACGCTGATCGAAAATCCGTGACTAAACTTAACCCAATGAAACCATTACAATCGCTATACCAAAAAACAATTTATTTTGCGTATAACAATGAACACGAACACGTGAGTTATATGCGTCACGGCAACAACAGCAAACCTTGATTATCCTTTTCATCGTCGTGGGACAGATAACCCAGTTTGGGATCGTACTCCCTAAAAAGAAGCAAGCAAGCTAAATAATGAGAGTTTGGTGAACGCTCGTAAATCCACCAATCGAATCATCGGTAAAGCCAAAAAGAAAAAGGGTTGTAAAGCTTGATTTTTGAATTTTCTTCTCGTAATTGCTAAAGGAGAAAAATGTAGATCTTGTCAATTTGAACCAAAAACTACGTGATATCTCCTCAAAACAATGCTTGTTTAGGATTCCCGCCTGGCAATTCCGCTGTTATAGAAGTCGTGGTATCAAATACCAAACTCTTTTTCCAAGTTAAATCCCACCGACTAAGACTTCAAGCGTTAAATGAAATACTTGAAAAATGGCACAGCAAACAATTTCAAACTTTTCATTTAACCTTCGAACTATTACTCGGTGGGATTAACTTGGCGAAAGAGCTTGGCGTTTGATATTGCGACTTCTAACGGCCGAAGAGGTCGCCGGGAACCCTTATCAAGTTTGTTTTGGGGAGATACTATTTTAAGGACAGAGTTACGTTGTTGTTGTTTTAACTTAACGACAGCCGCACCCAAACCGCGTTATCTGCTCCACTGTATACGATGAGAGGGACAATTTAGCTGGAGATCTCCAAGAGGAAAACCCAGAATCTTTGTCATGCCACCCACAATCGATAAGTTACGATATTTTGTTGCAATAATACAACAACGAACAATGGATTTTGCTTACAACAATTAACACGAACACGTGAGTTGTCTTTTGACTTTAGGGGAGCCTAACTCACACAGGATTATGTGCTTTGGAGTTGTCTGTTTGATGCTTTTCTCATTGCTAAATTATGCGAGGTAGACTGTTCTCGGCAAAGAGTACGACACACATAATCCTACTAACGGGATCCTACCAATAACCCCCCCCCCCCAAAAAAAAGTACCTTAAAAGTGAACTTTTTTGCTTTTCATCTCGTAATGGCTAAGGAAAAAAAATTAGACCTATCAATTTGGACCAATACATACGATAGCTCACCAAGACAAAAGGATTCCCGCCAAGGGCCGTTTGAACTCGTGACAACAAACACCAAACTCTTTCGCCAAGGTAATTACATCGACTAAGACTTCAAATGCTAAATGAAATTCTTGAAAATTGCTCAGAAAACAATTTTCAAACTTTTCCAATTAACATTCGAACTGTTACTCAGTGAGATTAACTTGGTGAACGATGTTAACATTTCGTAGTGTCGACGCAATATTTGTTTTGGGGAGATTCTGCCTATTGTTTATGTCATTGAACCATTAAGAAAAATTTAATTTTCGCTGTTGGCTAATTTACAATTTTTCTTAATGGTTCAATGTTACGTTGTTGTTGTTTTAACTTAACGACAGCCGAACCCAAACCGCGTTATCTGCTCCACTGTATACGATGAGAGGGACAATTTAGCTGGAGATCTCCAAGAGGAAAACCCAGAATCTTTGTCATGCCACCCACAATCGATAAGTTACGATATTTTGTTGCAATAATACAACAACGAACAATGGCGAAAATTACACACTAGAAAATAACGTAGTTCAGTAAGCCACCTTTATGCACTTACGTTTCGTCGAAGTGGCATGACCCGGGTTCGAACCGGCTAACGAGTTCGCCTTCAGATCACTTGCATAGCGCCTTAATCGCTATGCGCTATGGGCACATCCTCCACTAGCGATTAAGGCGTTATGCAAGTGATCTGGGGGCAAACTGGGTAGCCGGTTCGAATCCGGGTCATGCCACTCCGACGAAACGTAAGTGCATAAAGGTGGCTTACTGAACTACGTTATTTTCTAGTGTTTAATTTTCGCTGTTGGCTAATTTCCAATTTTTCTTAATATTATTTCCCGCTATTTATGTCTATTTATTTCATTAAACCATGACATCTGGGGAGGGGGGAGTGCAAGGGTAAAATGTAGGACATCCCCCCCCCCCTCCATAAACAAACAAGTTTGGAGTTTGGGTTCAAGACTGTAGTAGTTTTAGGTAAAAGTTTGGGCCTCCTGCTTTAATTATTGTGGGTCCCCTTGCCTCATGGGCGCGAGTGCCTTGCACCCGTTGCATCCCCTTAATTGCCACATTGCGTGAGACACTGTGCGATTTTCAGTGGGTGTTGTTGGTTTAGATCGCATCTTGAATACATTTAAGTGACAGAATAACACCAAACGACACTGGTGTTCACCAATATGCTAGAACATGACAATGTATAGCTGGAGTCGCACGCCATTAAAAATCGGGCACCTGCGTTAATACAGGCGGTGAAATGGTTACCTGCAGCAACACTTTCTACTCGCCATAATTGTTTTCACGTTCCACCCCAAGCAACTAAGCGTGTATGTGATGGCGACTGTCATGATGCCTTGCGAAGTTAATCTTTTGTTATGGTTGGAGTTAAGGCTTGTTGTCGGAAATGGGAATGGTGTTGCTGAATTTGTCAAAAGTTTGACGGTTTTTTCCTTCCGATCCGACTTCTAAATCAAAATCGGCAAGGCTGGTGGGAATCTACTGGCCCCAATTTTAGTCTCCTGTACAACGGAAACTGGGAAGCCTAGAGCAACAACTTTGTACGTCCGTCCCTCAACTTTTTCAACTCCGGAACGGTACCAGATGAGGCAAACTGTTTTGACCATTAGGTTCAGCGTCCAAATTTAGTTAAAACGAATTTTCAAAAAAAAGGAGTATGAAACAAGTGATCGGAAATGACGACAAGTGAACCCATCGTTACACGGAATGGCATCGGGTAGAGATGGAACGGTTTACACCATTAGATTCAGCTTCCAAAACTTAGTTAAAACGAATAAATAAAAACCCGGAAGTATGAAGTGGAAGTGGTCCACAAGTGACCGGAAATGGCCGACAAGTGAGCCCATCCTGTATGGAACGGTACCCGATAGAGACAAACTGTTTTCACCATCAGATTCAGCGTCCAAAACAGTTAAAAGGAATAAAAAAAAACACGAAAGTGGAAGTGGACCACTAATAACCGGAAGTTGCTGACAAGTGAGCCCATCATCTGTGGAACGGTACCAGATAGAGACAAACAGATTTCACCATTCTACAGCGTCCCAAAATTAGTTTAAATGCATTCATAAAAAATACGGAAGTATGAAGCGGAAGTTAACCACAAGTTGCAGTGTGTGGCTGACAAGTGAGCCCATTACGTATGGAACGATACCAGATAGAAACGAACGGTTTTCACCGTTAAATTCAGCATCCAAATATCGGCTAAAATTAATTAAAAAAAAACCTGGAAGTATGAAGCGGAAGTGGCACGAAAGCAGAAGCGTACAGAAGACCGGGTGCAACTAGGTAGTCGCTGCAGCCGCTTGTCTATACTATGCTCTTTCGCATCAACCGACGACTTTTAGGACGCACAACCAAGTAGAAGTTTAAAAAAAAAAGTTCCAAAGCACACTACGAGCTTTGTGAGGGGTGAAGTGACCTCGAACAACGTAAGCAAGCACAGTCCAGTGGTTGGATACCAACTAAGAGAACGTCGGATCGAATCCCGCAACCGACATGGGACTAAAACAAAGCAAAAAAACACTAAAGACTGGAGGTCCTCTGTGATGCGAAAAATACGCAACATTCCGTCCATAATAATTCAAGAACCTTCAAGACTTTCGGCAAGTCCACCATTGGTTTTGAAACCTTGTTTTCTCTTCTTTTAACGTTTGAGTTCCGTTGAATTTCAAACCGATTCGTAATCAACGAGATCGGACTGGCCGACGAAACACTTTCGAATTCAAAACTGCTGTCGGAATGTCAACACCCGACCGTCGCAAACAAATACTATAAATTCTGGACAGCGAAGCAAATTTCGGTGGTTATTTCTGGACGTCAGCGATCATGTCCTATAACAGCACGTGTCTTCAGTTGGGGGAAGGAAATGAATATTTCAATGGTTCCTACGTCATGGACGTGAAAAGTCCAGAAGGAAGGATGAGACGTGGAGGCCTCGAGCAGACCTGTAACTCATGAAAGTCGGACGAGCCGAGTGGTTGCTACTGATGTCATCTGGAGGTTGTCTTCCAGATCCATTACAGATCAGTGGCTGTAGAAGGGAAGGGTCGTGGGAATAGGCAGGTGATGGACTCGTCCAGTTTTCTCTTTTCAGTTATCGTCCCACATTTGAAAGCAGCATGACTTCAATAAATTTTTGTCAAGTTCAAAATTGGGTTTCTTTTTTTCATTAATTGTAAGGCCATAGCTGGTCTACAGGGTTCAGACAAAACCTGGAATACCGGGAGAACCTGGAAATTTCAAAGAAAATGAAAATAAGAGCCAAAAGCTCAGGGAAAATTCAGAGAAAACATGAAATTTTTTGAAAATCAGGGAAAAGACAGTACAATTTGGAAAAAAAAATGTCTGTGTGTCTGATTTGCAAGTTCCATTTAATTAGCAGACCAGAAACAAAATCATAGGCTAGTAGCAAATATTTTAATTTGTGTTTTAATATGTTCATGTATTTTAGATATTACTTCAATAAATCAACTTTTAGGCTGGTATCAATCAATACCTGTGATGAAAACGCGCTTAGTCTTGTCTGCACTAGTCTCCAAACAGTTTTTTTCTGGGATGTTGGATTATTTTTTCGTACAAATATTCATAAAAACATTAGCTACTACCTGTTTCCCTAACTGGATATCTTGTAAACACCTGGAAATTGCCATGGGATGCACTTGGAAAACCTGGAAAAGTCAGGGAAATTGAGAATTAAAAATTGTCTGAATCCGTATTGTATAGCAAGGGCGTTTTTAGGCCACGATCTCGATGTACATTCTCACACCAGTTGCATCTATAACTCAGGGCGCGTTTACGCAACGACTCCCCTTTGCATTCTCGCAGCTGAAATTTAATCGCGATGGCAAAGGTGTCGTTGCCATGGTGACAACGGTTCCTGGATTATCTAAATCCGACATCGTTTGAGCAAATTCTTGCAGTCTTATAATCCATGACAATAAGATAAAGAACTCCACCTGACGAAACTATTTTTCCAGTCGCTTCTGAACTCGCATATTGACTGTTTTCGTTTTGAGCCGGCAGAGCTAGAACTGCTGCCATGTTGGAATTTAAGTTGATTTCTAGCTTCTAGCTGCGCGAAGGCGAGTTGTTGCGTAAATGTGCCTTCGGGCAGCAAGACCTTCTCGCTCGCCGATCACCATTTGCTAGTCAACCGTTATTTATTTACTATTCGTTTCCCGTTTCTACTCAATGAATGAGGTAATAGATAACAAATTAAATGAATTATAAATAAAACACCACGGATAAAGAACAAAGTGCATCAGTAATTTTACTCATTGCTACAACATTGTTGTCATTTCACGCTACTACCAAAAATTGCTATTCTCGCAGACTACTATCAGGGCTCGTTTACGTAACGAGACCTTCTCGCTCGCCGAAAGCTATTTGCTAGGCAACCGTTATTTATTTACGATTAATTTCCCGTTTCTATTAAACGACTGCGGTAATAAGCAACAAATTAAATGTATTATAAATAACAACACGGACAAAGAACAAAGTGCAACAGTAATTTTAAACATTGCTACAACATTGTTGCCATTTCACGCTATTTCCCAAATTTGCTATTCTCGCTGAAAAAAACAGCTCCTAGCAATGATCAAACGACGGTAGAATAAATAGCTACTTGCAGCGAGAACTCGAAATCCAACATGGCGTCCATTTCGGAGTTATCAATTCGAAGACAAACCTTCGAATGCCGGTATTCAGGAGTCTGTCCGTCGTCGTGTACTGCAGTAAAAATTGTTTTCTTGTTGTCATAAATCGACGCTGTCATGTTGCAAGTATCATACGTCGTGTCGCGAGGCACGAGGAGAAAATTTGCGTCCGCGTTGTTGCCATGGTTACAACGTATAGACAACTTGAAAGCCGCATTCTCAGCCGACAAAGGCGAGAAGCAGCCAGCAGATTTAGTATTGACCAAGTAAAAGCTAGTGAGCGAGAAAATTGACCTTGCTTAAACGCGCCCTCAGACGACGGTCGAATAAATGGCTGCTTGTAGCGAGAATTCAAAATCCGACGTGGCCTTTATTTCGGGGTTATCGAATCGAAGACAAACCATCGAATACCGGCATTCAGAAATCAGTCCTCCGTCTTGTACTGCAGTAAAAAATTGTTTTCATGTTGTCATAAACCAGCGCTGTGATATCGCACTCACAGTCTTTTGCGTCGCGAGGCATGAGGAGAGGACCTGCATCTGCGTCGTTACCATGGTTACTACGTATAGACAACTTGAAAGCCGCATGTTCCGTTAAAGGGGAGAAGTAGCCAGTAGATTTAGTATTAACCAAGAGCTAATGAGTTGAAAATTTAAGTTACGAGTCGTAGCGAAAAATGCAAACAACGATCGAACTTTTAACTGGGTACTAGCAAAAATAAGATGCCACCAAACCAAAAAAAAATAAAAAATACGAAGTTAGTGAGTGATATCTGAAACAAAACCCACATGAGTGAAAGAACCCGCCCATTTTCAGCCAATCAAAATAGTGATATCAGAACAAAATTATTGCTAATCCCACCGACAATTACTTCAGACGTTAAATGAAAAACTTTCATCAAAAACTCGGTCGGAATAGCTCGGTAACTAATGTAGCAAGTTGGCGGCAGCCATTTATGTTCCGATATCACTACTTTGATTTGCTTAAATTTGTTCTTTAACTCTTGTGGTTTTTGTTTCAGATAGTGTCTGTACTCATTAAAAATTGTATTAAGCGATCCTTTGGCGTAACAACAAATCGTCCGAAGACTTCAAGGATAGCAACCGTTACCGTAAAACAATGTTCGTTTAGTGCTGCAACACCAGGAAATCTTTAGCCCTAACCAGACAGAAGTAAATTTGGTACGAAGCGATGCGTTACTACGTGGCTACTAGGTCAAAATTGCTACAACCATACGGCTGGTATTGCGTTTATCGATCGATTTTGACGTCTTTCTTACATCATCTCGCGTTGTGAAGCAGCCGCGAGCAGCCAGTATGGTTTGGCCTTAATAATGAGAAGTTTACCGTGTTTGTGTCCGTGCCGCTGACACTAAGGACACTAAAAATTAATAATGTGGTTCCCAGGAGCGCAAGCATGGGTTTCTTTTCTTACGACATGAAACGTTTATGACATTTTCTAAAAAAAAAAGTATTAATCACGCATCAGCACTTTCACCAAACGTTACCTGGAGCCGATGACCACCATGAGCTCTTTGCTCCATTCACGTGATTGCATATAGAAACGAATCTAAGGGTCGTCAGAGGTGTGTCACAACAGAAGACTGTAAAACGCTATTTACGAATAGCAGGGCGCACCTTGTGTGAACGCACACGGTGCACCTTGCAGTTACATAAGCTGCTTGCCGTCCTGTTAACTTCCGTCTACACGGGAAGGTGGCCGAACGCCAACAGCCGGGAACGAGGCTACTCTATTGTTCAAACCAGTTAGAGCCGGCTCCAACCTGTTAGCGGTTACGCAACGTAAGGCCTCAGGCAACTTCTATTGTTCTGGCCCGCGTATATATACGGACTATGCAAGGATTAGACTAGGCTGCAACTTGTGTTTAATGCCTAATATGTGTTCTCAGTGCATAGTCCCCTAGCTATGCAGTAAGGAGTAAATTGGGTTTGCGATTATTCTTGGATTCAATCGTCTACTCTCTGAGTACGTCAAAAGACTTAGATCTGAAGAATGGCTTTTTATCAAATGAGCAATTTTTGCACGCTGATCCTGGCATTAAATCTTCGATATTGTACTCGACAACAAAATGTAGGCTACTGATTTCGTTTTGTTTGGTAAAAAAAATAAGAGCCATCGGCCCGTATCGGAAAAATCACGAATAAAACGTACGTAAAAAAAACCACCGCCCGCTCGCATCAATTTTTTTTGCATTACCACTCCTGAGAACCACTTAATTAATTTTTAGCGGGCTAATCAATGCTACGAGGTGGTCTGCTTTCAGCGCGCCTCGCGGTAATTCGACGGTTTTGGACGACGCGGCTCGCATGCTATATACGTGAAGCCGGCGTCAAGCCTCTATACATATTAGGAGGCAATGCGTCTTCACATCCTTTTCACCTGACGGTTTTCCCTTTTTCTCTTTCCGACAAGCGTTATATGAGCAGTTATTCGTGTTGATCAGCAAAAAGCTTCTCCGACCAACCAACCAACCAAGCGTGCGAGCATCCTTATGAATTTCCCTTGAACTTTATGAAAGCCCCCTTTATTGCTTTATCTTCGAGGCGGGGGAGTTAAGCTGGTGCAAAGGGAAAAGGCGGCGCATGAGTTTACGAGCCTTCGTTTTGATCCAAGCGAGTTTCCGCTGAGTAAAGACGCATAAAAACAGCGGCGCTTTACATCGTTATTCCATGTAACGGACTCTTGTGGCAGTCGGGAGAAAAGAGGGTCAGTGAGAAAGGGTGAGGGGGGGGGGGGTCCTGCCACCTTTTTTTTTTTGGCCTTGTATGCTAGTAGAGAAAAATTTTCATTAGAGATGTACGTACAAGAAATAGAATTCCAGAGGGTTTTGTAGGAGCTGAATGAAAAACGAACAATTCTGACGTGCCCAGCATTCGTTCACCTGTATTTTCGGTTATGGTCATGCAATTTCACCCAAGCTTTTGAGTTAAATGCCAATTTTTTGGGTCCACCGCTCTTCTCGGAAACAGGTGCTTATTTTGGTAGTTCGGTGTTGATCTTTGTATTAAGTGTCAAATCTCTTAATTCCGGTCCTAATCCTTGAGTCAAGTGCTAAAATTTTTATTCGCTGCTGATGTTTGATAGTCGATGCTGAACTTTAAGTTAATAGCTGTTTTTTTCTTTCTTTGGATTCGGTATTAATCGTTAAGTCTACGCCTAATCTTTGAGAATTGCTTATATTTAAGTCCGCTGTTAATGTTTGACAGTTAGGTACTGATCTTTAAGTTCACTGGTGTGTTTTGGATTAGGTCTTAACCCAAAAGTCCACTCCTAATTTTTGAGTTTAAGGCGAGTTGCCAACAAACGAAAGTTTGCAGCATATAGCGCCATATAGCGCTATCTACTTCTCTGCAGCTCTTGTTAGCAGCAAGCAAAGGAATGCACAAAGAAATATCGTTTAACACAACAAACAAGCCACGTGCCTCCTTAATTATTGAGCAAACGTTTGGCACGTCCTCGTGCGCATGCAAAGCACCTGTAAACGTTAACAATATCACTGCCCCTAGATGGCACCACGGTAGAATATAAAGAATCTACCGGGGCGCCATCTAGCGGCAGTGATATCATATAGGTATCCAAACTTGGTTTCAGCTGTTTGTACGTACGGGAAAGGTAGACCCGAATTCTTTAAAAGGTAGTCAAACATTCGCATTTCGCATGCGGTGCTGTGCTTCTGAATATGATAAGCTTTTTTTTTTGCATCGTTAAACATGCCGTTTGAATAAGGAATGTGATGAACACATTATGAGCAACAACTTGCGTCCAACATCAGTACATCGATTTTGTGATGCACTGGAAATCGAATAAAGTATAGAAAGCGTGGATCAACGCCGACAGGAAGTGTGAATCAATACCAACAGGAAGTGTAAAGCGTTGATCAACACCAACAGGAAGTATGAATCAACACCAACAGGAAGCGTGGATCAACACCAACAGGAAGTGTGAATCAACACCAACACGAAGTGTGACTCAACACCAATAGGAGGCGTGAAGCGTGGATCAACACCAACATGAAGTGTGAAGCGTGGATTAACACCAACAAGAAGCATGAATCAACACCAACGGGAAGTGTGAATCAACACCAACAGGAAGCTTGAATCAACACCAACAGGAAGCTTGGATTAACACCAAAAGGAAGTGTGAATCATCACCAACAGGAAATGTGACTCCTCACCAACAAGAAATGTGAATCAACACCAACAGGAAGTGTGAAGTGTAAATCAACACCAACAGGAAGTGTGGAGCGTGGATCAACATCAACAAGAAGTGTGAATCAACACCAAAAGGAGGTGTGAACAACACGAATAGGAAGCGTGGATCAACACCAACAGGAAGCGTGAATCAACACCAATAAGAAGTGTGAATCAACACCAACAGGAAGTGTGAATCAACACCAACAGGAAGCGTCAACACCAACAGGAAGTGTGAAGCAACACCAACAGGAAGTATGAAGCGTTGGTCAACACCAACAGGAAGCGTGAATCAACACCAACAGGAAGCGTGAATCAACACCAACAGGAAGTGTGAAGCATGGCTCAACACCAACAGGAAACGTGAACCAACAGGAAGTGTGAAGCGTGGATGAACACCAATAGAGAGTGCAAAGCGAACGATGTGGCTAATAAACGTTTTACTTGTCACGTCACGGGAGGTGCTTTATTTGTGCATATCCCACAATTCGTTGGCGACAACTTGTTGAAGAACGACGCCATCAACAACACTGCAATCACGTGAGAGAACGTATTAGTGCTAGCAGAACAGCAAATAGCCGAAATGTTGCTCATTTTTTTGTGTGATTAAATGTTAATGATTCGACAACAACGGAAATGACATGGGTTCTTTGCCTGATTGTAATTTCCACATCTAAATGGATCGGGATTGTGTGTTGGCGCATAAATGGAAAATCTCGTGAAACATCTTGCATCAGAGTTAAGCCCTGCATAGACTGTCTGCTCGCGGCTGCAGAGCGATGCAGAACGGTGTACCAAAGACGCCAAAATCGGTCAATAAACGCCACATTAACTATTTGCGTGCTTCGATATTGTCCTTTTAGGCACGCAGTAACGTGTCACTTCGCACGAAAATTTCCTCTGTTTGGCCAGGGCTTTAGCGATTCTAAAACTCGGATCACGCATCCAAATACCAATCCTCTATTTATAATACGGGCTGCTGGCTGTTTGATAATCAACACATTTTGACCCTGCTACAATTAGAGACCGGCTACAACTGGAGACTGGCTGTTGCACAATTTAGAAAGGAAATTTACTGAATCAGTAGATGTAGAATATGTGTATGCTATGGTATGTCCACACTCTTTTATATATAATTTTTTCTAAATCAAGCCACTTTGACCCGGCTACAATTAGAGACCCAGCTACAGTTAGAGACAGGTTACTACTAATTCGTGATTGACAAAACACCCAGCTACAGTTAGGCCTAGAGACCGGCTACAATTGAGTACATCGCATTAGATTAGGTGCAGTTTTGGACACTGAGGCTTACCTCGCCCCCGTCTCCCCCCCCCAAAAAAAAAATTCCAAACGCCAAATAGAAAAATGACGTGTATTTATCTCCACTTGCCATGCAGACACAAATACGCTCATCTGAATGCCACTTTTTCTATTTTTGAGACTTAAACGATGCAAAGTCGTGGGTTACGTCACTGAATTCCAGGCTTCGAACAGTGTCTCATCAAGCTGACATGACGGATAATGCAGTATCTCTTCCATCACGATTGGCTCACTTCGTTTTAGATTCGAAAAAGCCCTTTCACATTTCACATTAGTTATGGGCATAGTTACATACAGTTGAAATTTGAACTAAGTAAACGAATTACGGCTGGCACTGCTAAACTTACTGGTGCATGCTAATACCATCGGCACAGTATTAGGTCAAATGAAACGAAACTGCTAACAGTTACAGAGGAAGCAATGAAAGTTAAGAGCTTGAAATAATTGTTGTCCAACAGGGACGGATTCCCATACGAATAAAATTGTGTATTCGAACTTAAGCCGGCTGAGGTAGAAAACCCGAAGCTCCCGTCGAGAGAGTCTAATTCAAACATGTAGCTTTCATTGCTTCGACAACGCTTCGTGTTGTAGTTCAATGTGAGCAAGCGAATATCTAGGCAAAATTTGTGTGCAATAAGGCAGTGACACAACGTAGTATTATTGTGTATAACTCTATGCTGGAGCCAGTAACTGGTATAGCTGCAAGGAGCACTGGAGGGCGAAAAGAAGGTCGTCTTACTGAAGGCAATACTATTAGACTGGATTTCTTAAGCCTATAACGCGCGATTTTTGTTATTGGAGAAAACAACGTTCTTTTAAGACTAAGAAATCCGCTCTCAAAGCGCTGCCTTGAGTAGAAGTGCCGTTGTTTTCCGTTACATTTTAATCTAGTGCACCTTGTAGCTATTACCTCCAAATGGTGTCTCGTAGCCAATATGACATCACTTGACGCTGCTCTATAGAGCAGTGACATGACGTAGTATTATTGTGTATAACTCTATGGTGGAGCCAGTAACTGGGTTAGCTGCAAGGGGCACTGGAGGGGGAAAAGAAGGTCGTCTTACTTAAGCCAATGCTATTAAACTAGATTTCTTAAGCCTAGAACGTGCGATTTTTGTTGTTGGAGAAAACAACGTTTTTTTTTAAGCCTAAGAAATCCGCCCTCAAATCACTGTCTTGACTAGAAGTGCCGTTGTTTTCCCTTACAATTTAATGTAATGCCCCTTATAGCTATACGCCTCCCCCTCCAGGTGCTATCTCATAGCCAATATGACGTCACTTGCCGCTGCTCTATATGAGACCCCCTTCGAGGCCCCTGCATTTATAACGTACATGCCTAAGTCCGCCACTGGACGGCACTTAAGCTGTCTTGAACTGTTATCAGTCATTTCTTGTCCCACGAGATGCAGCCGGTAAGCAGTTGCGTTGACAAAGCAGGAGATCGACCGAAGAATGAAAAGAAAAGGAACAGTTGTTCAGTGCGGCGCTAAAACGCAGAACGAAAAGAAACGTATGGGTGGCCTACTTCTATATTGGCCGTTTGTAGCGCTCGGCAAAAACTACCACGGGGTCCAGTCGGCCGGCCAACGCTTCATAAGTTCAACAGAATCGAGCAGCAACAGGTTCAATGACGTCACAGCAGCGGAGCGTGTCTTATTGGTTGCCTCGTTTGCAGTTCGAACACGACGTTCCGTCATCCACCCATCGCGTTAAATCTGTTACTTTTATTACGTAATTAATAAATTGAATTATGCATCTCTGCCGTTTGAGCCTCCCCCCCGCCCCCCCCCCCCCAACGTTTCAAATTATTATCAGTTCAAGGGATCGGAGTTGGACGGAAGTAGATGAAGCCATTAATTTCGTGAGTGTATGAAAACGTGAATTTTATCAATAAACATGAGTTTTGTGCTTAGGAGAAGTCAAGCGGGAAGAGTTATTAAATTGGCACAGACAATGACGTGAGCCTTGACACCTGCTCCCTTCCCCCCCCCCCCCCCATTCTACACTGACTCCAATCTTTCTTTCTTTTATGTGACTTACGATCGTAAACAGTTACTTCTCCCTTCCCTCGTTTAAATTCGTCCGTGTGTCCGTGATAATAAGAATTAATCACATCACGGAAGTCAGTAGTAATTTTGTCATTCAGGAAGTTAAGGAACCCGTCGTAAATACTAAAAGCAGCAAGTATTATTTTTATTTTTGGTAACGATTCTGATTTGGGAACGGGATTTTCTGTACTACGTTAGGCAAAATAACAAGTTAGTCTGCTTCCTCTAACGCAAACACAAATGAAGCCTGCTCAAGCTGTGTCACGTTTTAAAATTTTTTTACATGTCAGGGCTACTACCTATGTAAAAAAAAATGTGAAAAAAGTGACAATCTGGCCTCTCCAATAAGCGTGTGAAAAAAATGTGAAAAAAATGAGAAAATTGTGAAAAAATTTGAATTTTTAAGATTTAAAAAAAAATTCTTAATGTGCCACGAAAACTAAATAAAATAAACTAGGTTGAGTGAAGCTTGAGCAAAACCAGATTTAACGAAGAAGGAAGGCGCAAACGCCTTTTTGCAAGGTGCTCAGAAGTTAGGTGGAGAAGCAGCCCCAAAAAAAAGTTGGCAGTTATAGCCGCAGTTTCAACCTCAAAAAAAAAATGTATATAGCCTAACAAGAACAAAGAAAGATGAAAATAAAGGTGTAAAAATACACAGTCTCTGTTGTGAAAATTGTGAAAAGTTTGGGAAGGCAGGGTGCGAAAATGTAAAATTTGAATAAAACGTGTGCGGAAAATTGCGGAAAAAAATGTGTGAAGTGAAATTTTGTGAAAAACTGCTTTCCGGTGGCAGCCCGAACATGTAAAAAATTAACACACGTAAAAAAATCTAATCAAATTACAAAAGACACATTAAAATCTCACCATTTTCAAGAAAAGAAAAAAAAAAGAATAAAAGGAAATTTGGGTAGGCGTGAAAAAAAAACAGGAAAAAACTAACCGGGGAGGGGGGGTTATTTCACGATTTCTGACCTTAAAGCCTTTTAGATCACAATTTTTTCTGTTAGAAATTGACTAAAAGCTTCATAATATTCAAGGAAATCAATGTTTCATCCCCTTAAATCCTGGTTTTTCTGCACCAAAATTAACTAAAAGCTTCATACATAAAGCAAACTAAATAAACCAGTAAAATAATAAACTAAATTCGTGAACGAATACGAATAAAGGCATTGCGTTAATGCAAGACCGAACCCAGACCACGTACGTATACGTGACTGATTGCATAAACGCCGAATTTTCATCGAGGGAGTTAGATATAAACACCCTCCCTGTACGGAAGTAATACACGAATTATAACTTAGTTACGGCCCACCCTGTTTTTTTATCGAATTAATTTTAACAGCCCATGAGCGTTTGATAGGAGATTTACTGCAGATATACTCCGTCCTCCATTCTGACCCCAGCTAAACAACCCAATAATAGGTAAGACTTTACGACCAACTAATTAGAATACTTTACTCCTGCTTTGCCCCTATTCCAGACAAACGTTTCTATTCCTCACGGAGTTCAATTTTATCCACGTTTGTGGCCAACGATGTGGTAGGTGACCCGCAGCAATTCAAACAGCCCATTTGATTTAGATGTGTAAATGTGGACAGAGGCAAACCTGACTCCCTTTTTGCTTCGCAACACTTATAAAGGTACATTCCTCCTGGCTGGTTTTCCTGTATAGCTTATGTTTTGCGACATTACTTCAGAAGTGTGTAAATGTTGCAAAGGCATTCATTTTCCTACGTTTTCCCTCGTGAGAGACGGTTTTGCAACATTCACTTTAACCTCCGCAAATGTTGCAAACGCTATTTCGCGCAGGATGCTCGATATAGTGAGAAGGCGTGTCCTTTAATCCGCTAGCCACCGAATTGTATTAACTTGTTTGCCGAATCCCGGTCACACACGAAAAATCGTGCATCGACCGGGCTGCCAGCATGTCAGGCGAGTACTGAATCGGCAGGTATTTTAATACGACCGTTGACAATTTGGACAAGTTCGGCACTCGTCATTTAAAAAGCTTAATTAATTATTAGAGTCGATTAGACTCTTATGCAAACGGGTTGTCTGTCTGTCTGGGTGTCTTGTCTGTCTGTGTGTTCGCGCTATAGCGTTTTAACGAATTATCGGATTTCTGTCAAATTTTGCACACCATTCTATGGCATATTTCTAGGTCTAAGTTCGAAAATGGGTCGAATCCGTTGGGAAAATCCTCCACAAGAAATAATCAAAGATTTTTTGTTCACAGCATACGTACGAGGTTCGTTATTTTTTCTTCAGCCGACTGACGTCATCCATCCACGACCAATTACTGGGAACTATGTAGCCTTCGTCAGCGGCTGATGTCACCACCAACCGACCAATGACTGGCAACTTCCTCAACTTAATGCTACAAATCACTGACGTAGGCAGGCGGCCCCGCTGATCTCATAACGTGCGAACTGGATAACAAGCTTGTATCAAGAGGAAACAAATCGACTCTCACCATAAGGTTTAAACAGGTTTATTAATTGCAGTTTGCTTTCACTGTGTGAGAAAGCTCCGCCTGGCCTAGGAACGAACACTTCAACCCCAAACGTTGGAGCCGTACAGTGAAGCCAACTCCCGAACCAAGCGTTCACTACATATTCTTCATACGTAATGTAAGACTTTGGTTGAGCGAAACAACTGCTTAAAAGTGTTTTACGCCTTCCTCCAGGATTTGCGCTTGTTACCCACTTTTCCATGGTTTACTCCCCCAACCCCCACCCCCCCCCCAAACAAAAAAAATTCCACATTGAAATCGTTACCTCAGCCTCGTTAAGCCGAAAGTCGACCTTGACGCTGTAAATCCAATGATTTCCCTTCCGACGTTAAGGTTTGCCTGACAAACTTTAAGCTCCATCTAAATAAAAAAAAAATCCCCACCCCCCCCCCCAAATAAACACAAGTTTTTTTCTTCATGCCGTGTACTGTGGAAGGACTGAGTTTGAGCAGCTAACGTTACGGTTTTGCCCGAAGAATTAACGTCAACTTTCTACTTTTCTCTCTCCAACTTAACGTGAAACACAAATATTGCAAGGACACACCTATCTTGTTGTGGTGTATTGTGCGTGAGAGCGCCAGTCCAACAGGTCTTATAAACCTCTGCGATGAGTTGGCTTGGCACGAGCCCTATTACTCCCCAGAACCAACGATTATGACGTCACGGAAGTCAAGGCGCACTTTAGGAACGCGTTGTTGGAAATCGCGAGGTCGCTGATTAGTTTAGGAATGTGGATTACTTACTATAGACGATCTATACTTGGCGGTAGACATATGTCTTTATCGTGCTATTGTGCTCCGGATAATACACAAAATTGCTATATTTAAAATGGAATAAATTACGATTTATTCAAGGCAAACTGACATGATCGGGCAGGAGCCTTTGAGAGAGTAAGGCCGCCCGCGCACTGAGCGACTTAGCCGCGCTGCCAGGTTGCTGCAGCCAATGAAAATGATTAGTGCGTGGTTTTACATAAACGGTAAGCATTCTCATTGGCTGCAGCGACCAGGCCGCGCAGCGAAGTCGCTCAGTGTGCGGGCGGCCTAAAAATTGTTGCAAAATAGGAGGAAAAGTGGACGCACTCTAGGCAAGTGGACGCGGCTAGGCCGGAGCCTTAAGAGTCAGTAAAAAATGTCGTAAATGAGAAGAAGAAATATGGAATGAAAAAGCGACAAAAGATCCACCGGGGTGCTCGTTGATTAAGTCCTTCCACGATGGTTTCCGACCGCGACAGGTCAAAAATGAAAAACAGTGTTAAATAAAATGACACTGCTCGAAGGTAAGGGAATAATGTAGCGATCCACTATTTAAATAAAGACGATCCGACATGGATCGCCACTCAGCCCTTTCCAAAATGTTTCGTCACATTATTCAGATTATTCATTATTTGCCACTCGGCCACTTGGCCGTTTCGGTTCACAGACGTGCCGAAAATTTAAGAGCGCTGGGAAGAAAACACTTCGCCAGTTCTATTATTCACAGACCAACCTTAAAATATTGGCGATAACATTGCCTTTCATTTCTATTCAAATTTTGTAATTGTCTTTTTTTTTCTTAAACTGATAATAAGAATCGAATCGAATGAGGAGAAAATAGGGTGATCGTCAGTAGGATCGCGTCTCATCTGATGATGGCTCTTGCTTTTATTTTGGACTGGTTTGCATACACATTCGACCTACTGGACACCAAACTGACATGCATCATAGTTTTAATACTAACTTAAATACTAACTTAAAGGGATATACCTCCCAGCGCCATTTTTCTCGATCCTCCACATTAAGTACGGCCCCAAAGGTCTATTTACTTACCGTTAGTCTTTCCCTTGCTAAAAATTCATTTTAAAATGTGGCATCTAGGAGATTTTCTGTTGAATATTACTAACTTTATTTACGTTCGTGTCGAACATAAATGATGCATCGCGCACCTACAATGACCTTGGAAGTTTTATCTGTGTGTGCGCAGTATTAATTTTAATCGTTTGCTAGTAATTACTGTGAGATCAAAAATCTAGAAGACTAATGCAGTAAAAATTAAAATTAATTATTCCAATAGATCGCCGAAGCAAAATTAATAAGACACTAGTCTAGAAAATTAAAAATTGTGATTTTAAAACACAAGAGTCATTCCGGTTTTTGACGACACAATCAATGGGTTCACGCTGGCTGGACTATTAGGCGCAATGCCAACTGAGACAGTAGCTACGTTTTTCGCTGAGAGGAACGAAGCTACCGTCTCAGTTGACCTTAGCTGTGGTAAATGTGATCGTCACGTGGGTGTTGTGAGGCAGGCGGAAGGTTATAAGGCAGGCTGGATGTTGCTTTAATACTAACTTAAAGTGCTGACATGAAAGCTAACTGGTGAGAAAACTAAGCTTTAGAAGCGCTACAGTCGTATGTTAGGCCGGGTTTACGCAACCACTCGCTTTTGCATTCTCGCAGCTAGAAGCTAGAAATCACCTCAAATTCCAAGATGGCGGCGGTTTTATGTCTGCCGCCTCGCAACGAAAACAACAAATAACGTGA
>JAHWFP010053784.1:0-17178 GCA_023313725.1 Lithobius niger | reverse complement strand
AACAGTTCTGAAATCGGGCACGTCGTTGAGGAATAATTATCAAAAAAGTGTTCCATGTTACGTCAATGGGAATCTCGCAGCTTCGGCATGAACGACTGCATAGCAAACTTTGTGGCAGCGACAGTTCCTGCGATATGACTTCAAATTTCGAAAAATGTACTAATGGGAAGAAGTCGCAATTCTGCCTCATATTGAACAATTAACTCACGACTAATTGTGCTCATTGAACAATTGAATCTAATGTAATGTAATTTCAGCAACAGTCTGACCAAGTTGACATACGAACCGCGTTACTGATTCAGACGGCCGCAGTTGCGCCGTCACAGTGAAGAATAATTCATACGATCTAAATGTACATGCAAGGAGTTCTCATTATCTGCTGGTAACAACATTGTATCGGGCGATGTTCCGGATGAATTAAATTACAAGGAATTTCCATTTCGCCGTCATTTAGCATGAATCGCTTTATGAAAATCAATTTGAAGAAGGGGTTGGAGAAACAAACGCCGATCAGAAAAAAAAACCATTAGAGCTCATACTTGTGAGCTCACAGCTGTGAAGGTATACGAATAAAAACGGATTAGAATTCACCCGAACACAACGAACTATAATTTGAACTCCAATTCCAGGGAATAAGGGCTGTTTTTACTCAATGCTTATGTCAGAAAGTAAACGCAGTTTGTGTTAGAAATGTTTAGTGTTTGTGTGTGTGTGCGTGTGTGTATTGATGATTGCGTGCGCTTAATTTGTGTATTATACAGGCTTCTTTTTTTTAATATTTGACTGTGCTTGTAGTTTTAGTCTTCTGTACAGCCGTACCGGCTGAGAAGACTATTGCAACGACTTTGTGCGTCCGTCCGTCCGTCCGTCCGTCGCGTTTTTCAACTTCGTAACGGTACCAGATCGAGACGACCACTGTCTACAACGTTAGATTCAGTGTGAGAAGTTAGTTAAATAACATGGCAAATTAAAACATCGTTACTTCCTTATAGCTAATAGACTTCTTCGACGTAACTAAATTAAATAATAAGATTTGATTGTCGAATTGAAATCCTAAGATAACACGCAATAAAAACAAATGGATTTTAGCTTCGTTTAAAATAGTCTCGTCGCACTGTTGTATGAATGAATAGGCTTATCGTCGAACCAAATTCTCCATTGGACCTATCTGATACTTAAGAAATTAAAACAGCAGTTAAAAAATTAGGCCTAAAATCTCATTACCAAGGCAACGTCAAGTTGATACGAGTCGTTGCTGGCTTCATCAACAATGTCTCTCCCGTCACTTCCCTACTACCACTGATCTATATACGCTACGTTGTGCGACTGTAACTGTTTGCCCTGAGGCGCACCGTGTTACAAATATGAATAGGCTCACTATATAATTCAAATCTCCGTTAGCTGCAGCTTCCGAAATTAAAGCTACTGATGAAAATTTGGCCTAAAAGCTGAAAATTACGCTAGAAATGTAAAATAGGCTTAAAACCTAACACATTTTTAACCGGTAATTCTGATGGTTACTGCTTTTAGATTGTATAATAGAGATAGGTGTTGCAATGCGTGATAGAGGTGTGCGCCTCACTGCAGACAGTGGCGGAACTGTACAGAAGACCGGCTGCGACTAGGTAGTCGCTGTAGCCGCTGTTTCCTGTGAGTGACTGTAGTGTGTATTTTGTGTGCATTTATATTTTATGAAATAAGCAGACTCCTAGTTAAGGCCTCCTAGTTTAGTTTTTTTTGCCTGTGTTTGTGTTTGCCTGTACAGTATAACACGATGTTTGTTTCAAACTTATGTCTGTTTTGTTGTATCGTTTAGCTCCATTACATCAACAATACAATTTATGACGGCCTATTTGATGAAAAAATACTGTAACTCTGTCCACAACCCTTTACAGACCATGCCGAACTGGACGATTTTTTTAAAGTTAAGTAGCTGCGGCCGACCCTTGAATTAACTTTTTAGTTGGATCGGCCGCGGTAACTTAACTGGTTCGAACTGGCATTCACTTGGTTTCATGGAGACGAGGACACTGACCACTGGGCTGCTGCTGCTCGCTTTGCTCGGTTTCCCACCTCACAAAGCTGGCGCTGCGCGTTGGGACTTAGTTTTTTTTTTTTTTTGCCGTTTAGTAACCGCCCAATATACTGGACGTTTGCCTGTAAAGGGTTAAATTAGTATTGAGATTGATAGTTAACTTTGAATTTACACTTCGGCGTGAAGCAAATGACATGTTTCACGGTTAAACTATAGCTACCTGCAAAATCTCAGCTTTACTCACCACGTGGAAGAATTTATTTTCGTGAAATTAGCTAATAACTAGTAATCTCTCAAAACCAAAACTTGATAAAGATTCCCGCCAAGCTTTCAATTCAGCCGTTTGAACTCGTTATATCGAACGCCAAGCTCTTTCATCGCCAAATTAAAGGGACATAAATCCCTGTTGGCTTTCCTGCATGACTCAGTTTTGCGTCGTTAGTTCAAACGTGTGTAAATGTTGCCAACACAGTCATTTTCTTGTTCTTTCTTGCGTGCGAGGTGATTTGGCGACATTAACTCTTAACCTTTGTAAATGTTGCAAACGCTAGTCTCAACGGGTTGCACGATATACCGGAAGGATTTATGTCCTTTTAATCCCACGGAGTAATAATACTTCGAAGGTTAAATGAAAAATATGAATTTTACTTACAGAGTAATTTTCAAGTATTTCATTTAACGTTTGAAGTCTTAGTCGGTGAAATTAACTTGGCGAAAAAGCTTGGAGTTTGATATCACGACTTCAAACTACCAAAAAGTTTGGCGGGAATCCTTACCGAGTTTTGATTTCACATCTTTTTGCACAAATTTGCAAAATGCATTTTTTTTCTTAGCGATTACGGGATGAAAAATCCGAAATGCAGATGTACGATCCCTTTATTTTTGGCTTTAGTGGGAATTAGGAGGTTTAGTCAGTCTTCGGCGAGAAGTCCATCATATTCGCGTTATTTACAGTAGGAAAAGAAACAATTCTTCATTGGGATCTTTGAATTTTTGTTTCCCTAACCCCCTAAACCAGCAAAAGACACGTTCCACGGTTATTAAATTAAAACCTCAAGCCTAATCACAGCAAACAGATAAAAACCAGGAGCTTTCGCCCAGTCTTACTAGGCATTCTCAACTGTTTCTTCATTCAAACTTGGCTCCTCCCACTGTTGCTAAGCAACAACAAACCATGCAGAGCAGCCTCCCCAGTAGCCAAGCACCTCACACACCAAAATCCCTTCCACCTGGTACAACACAGTCAAACACCCAGGCAACCAAATAAATAAAAATTCAAACAATTAATATTCCCAATAAACTAAATAATTAATAAATAAATAAAACTTATAACTTTATAACTAAATAAATAAATAAATAAATAATACCTAACTGTTAAACTGAATTAACTGAACAAGGGCAATCCACAAAGTGCAAATAAACCAATAACTTAAACAAATAAAGTAATTAAATAAATTACCCAATAAATTTATCCTTATAAACCACATAGAATAAAAATTAAAATTAAAAATAAAAATAAGAAATAAAAAATAATAATAAAAATAAAAATAAAATATGAATAAAAATATGAAACAAGTACAATAAATAGTAAAATAAAGCAACTGACCCATAATTAATAAACAATTAAATTATGAAATAAGCACAACGAATAATAAAATAAAATAAAGCAAATGACCAATAAATAATAAACCATTAACCCAAACCCCCTCCCCTCGAGCAGCTCAACAACCACTACCAAAATAACCGCACACCAGATAACCACTTAACATCGTCTCACTGCCACACTTCTTTCCATTCACCCACTTATCCAGTCCTCTGTTGCCCTCCATAGTTCTGTTGCCCAATACCTTAATCCATATCCCTTCATACACCCGCCTACACCATAACGTTCCACGGTTGAACTATGGCTACCTGCAAAATTTCAGCTTTAAGCACCGCATGGAAGAATTAATTTTCGTGAACTTAGCTAGCCATTCATTAGTAATGTAGATAAATATAAGCGTTAGTCACACCTTTTTTCAACAAGAAAGGATTAAGCTGTGTCACTAATAGCGGCTTTTGATGTTATTCAGCGACCAAAGTCTTCCGATGAAACGAAGTTACAGCCTTTTTTGTCGCATAGTTCTTTTTCCTCAGATGCCTGGAAACAGCCAAACTGTCTTATCGGTAAAAGACACAAGTGTCCAGTGGGCGAATTGCTGACATCTATTTTATTTGGATCGGACGGACATTAAAGGCGGGTCGCCACCAAATTAGCATTGTAGCATAGTAGGCCTATCGAGTTCTCTCTCGCAGGAAGCAAAGGAATGAACAAAGCAAAACTTTTAAACGCAACAAACAAGCCACGTGGCTCCGTCGTGCACCTGGAAACGAGCTGTGAAAATTAACGATATTAGTGTCACTAGACGACGCCAGGGGATTTTCTTTATATATTTCCGTGGTGCCATCTAGTGACATCAGTATCGTTAATCATTATAGCTTTTTTTTCCAGGCGCACGAGGGCGTGCCACATTTTTACTCAATAATTAAGGAGTTACGTGTCTTGTTTGTTGCCTTTCAAAGTTTTACTTTGTGCATTCCTTTGCTTCCTCCGAGAGAGAACTCGATAGGCCTACATGCTGCAATGGTAATTTGGTGGCAACCCGACTTTAATGTTGTCGTTGAATATCGGCTGGCGACACATTATCGTGTCTTAATTTTCTCCCTTGTGACTATATGGAGGTGACTTATACTGTACACGGCTAAGCTCTCATACGTCCTAAACGGTTCCCAATTTTCCAAAATTTTTTGGAAAAAAGAAAATTAAAAAAGGAGCATTAGACGTCAATTTGTCACACTTTTTACTTTTAAGTGTAGCTTCGTGACTAAACTGAACTTAGTTGAAATAAATAGGACCAAATAGGACACAAAAAAGTGACCATTTTCACTTAAAAAAAAAGCTTTTCAACTTCAGACTTCCGTCTAAAAATGTGTTATAAACGTCACCAACGAATACTACATAAAATAACAGCGAGTTTCTCTAGTTAGATACCCTAGATGGTCAATTCATTCACGAGACCATGGCCGGATTAAGGAGCGAAGGGGGGAGGGGGACGCTTTGAGAACCGGGGCACAGTTCGAAAAAGGACCTCATGGTTACGGAAAAAATAAGGTACTATTTTAAATAATTTTTTTTTTTTACTTTTACTGAAAGGTTCTATCAAAAAATGTCAATATTTTTTTTAATTATTGTTTTTCCCCTTTTTTTGCGCGACTGAAGAAGGCCACATTAATTCTTTAGGACCATGTCTTTGTGAAGCTTAACACGGCACTGAACAAGGCGAACGAACTATTAAATTCTGAAGGCCTTGGACTGCCCTTCGAATAAAACTGTAAGCGCGTCTCGCAAAACGCCATTGTCGCATATTTAATGAGCAGAAAAATCAATATTTACGGAGAAATTACGCCACAGAAAGACCAGCTTAGGGATACAACAAAACAACGTGAGCTATGCCTCGACGCCAGATGAGTGAGCAAACAGAGTACCACGACTAGCCAGTGCCTCATAATTTGCATGTGTTTTCTTTATGTTTCTTTCTCCTAGATAAAGCAAGTAAACAACAGTGCTCATGCAGTGCTAAACATGTCTCCGTAATCCTATTAGTTGACTTCGTAACAGAATTGTAACTTGGTGTCACTGACAAGTTACTAGAGTCAAATGTTTAACGTCACAAAGGATGATTGTTTTCAGACAGACCTGCTCAGCTGTTGTTACACGTTGCGACGTCCTTACCCTAGGATTAGTGTCGGCCAAAATACTGTTGTTGGCATCTCCTAAAGCTTCATCAGCGTTTGCTCGCCGGCTGGGCTGGCGTACGTCACCATGCGGTTTCCAGTGACGCTGTCTGCGACCAAGATTGCTTTCATTCGAGCATCCTTTAGCATCCTATTCTGTTTCTAATCTTCGGAGACAGGGGAGCTATCGGATCCATCGCTTCATTAGCTTTATACCGGCAGAATGGGATCTTGTTAAGCTCAGGTCGCCATGTTGGTTCGTGGGGCTCAACTCGGTGTAGCGTGAGCTTCAGGGTAGTGGCGACCTTGCTCCAAACGATCTTAAGCGGGAATGTTTTGTTACCTTATCCAGCTTTTAGTATAAAGATCATCTGCAGAAGGAGGCAGAAGAGTTCTTTTTAGGTCTGGTCGAGCTATCGCCTTATGGGTTTTCGGAGTTTTTGGGTAGAGAAGGAGGCTCTAATCCCCCATGGGATTTGTGGAAGGTCTTAGGGATTCTCGAGGGATGAAAAATCCCCAAAAGACGCCATGGGTGTAGGAGTGATTAAGGAGACTGTGTAGTGTGTAACTACGAGCGGGGATTTGGGATTGGGGCAACGGACGAGAGGATCAATGGTGCGTAACAGTATTATACTTTGTTTTGAAAATTTGTAACGATCGAGACAACAAAATAATTAAGTTTTTTTTTTCCCCCAAGTGAACCTACGAAAGCGAAAGGTTTATTTATTGCACCTAATATAATTAACGACAAGAAAGTTAATTATCAGTTATAACAGAACAATTGCTTTTTGCCGAACTTAGTAAGAAAAACTAACATCGACGTGACCACTTTTATAAATGAAAACTTGATAGCAAAGTAAATAAAGTAAAAAACCTATTTACGTTGCCTTTTGGCCGTGTCAGACTGCCTGAGCGGGGAATCGAACACACGACCTTTGAAACCAAAGACCGAGGTCCCACCGCTGAGCCATACTGACACGGGCCAAAAGGAAACGTCCATAGGCAGCATTTAAAGGTGTTTCTTTATATGTATATATGCACGTGTTAAAATGGTGCCTGTGGACGTTTCCTTTTGGCCGTGTCAATATGGCTCAGCGGTAGGATCTCGGCCTTTAAAGGTCGTGGGTTCGATTCCCCCGCTCAGTCAGTCTGACATACAAGCCCAAAAGGCAACGTAAATAGGTTTGCATTCTGTGTTTATTTAATACGTGTTGAGCCATGGGGTTTCCGTCTTTAATGTTAGTAAAGGTGGTAAGCCTTTATTGTAAGGTTTGACCTCAACCTCCCACGTTAAAGCTGAAATTTTGACACGAAATATTCATGCCGTCCGTGAATATTTTTCGAACAAATTTGGTATGTAAGCATTGTTAGACTTGGTCAACAAGAATACCAAAATTCATTAAACTCCGCCGAAGCAAATCGGATACCAAGATCTGTACTGAGCTGAATCCATGAAATTCGTTTTTGGCTTCTTGTTGGCTTGACACGTTGGCATGACACGCAAAATTGTCAAAGGGACCCGGCACCTAGAAACGTTGTCTGAAGTTGTTTACGAATCCAGCTACACAGTTGAACGTGGCAGTTTTAATAAAGCATCCAGCACAGTTTTCAGCAAGGTGGGAGGCGCAACGCCATTTGGTTTTCTAATATTGTATTTTCTAATTTTCCAAATTTTTTTGTTTTAATTTTAAACTCTGGTCTCCGTGCCAAACAAAACAAATCTCACATTTGCAATAAGTAAATAAATAACACACTAAACGTCAAATGAAATGTAATGCGTCGAGCAATCCCAATTCCACCCAGCTTCCATGCGCAGTATTTTTTTTTTTTTGAATTTTCAGCGCATCAAGAATTTACGTAAATGTTTATGTAATGCTTTAAATTCTGGCCCATCCGCACTTTAAGAGAGAGGATAACCTCTATACCGCTCTCCCCCCACCCCACCCTCTATCTCTTTCTGACGTAGGGCAATTTGCATAACATTATGCAAACGTACTCAAGTGAGCAACTCGGCAATGCATACCGGAAACAATTGCTTTTAGTGATTAATGATTCTATTCACTGATTGCATTCAGCGATTCACTGACCCGCACGTAAATGAGGACAGGGACGTCTTCGTTAGCGCGCGTTGTGCTCAATGCTAACAAATACGTTTGCGAGCAAACCAGGGCTCTCTGAATTAATGCCAACTCATTAACGCCAACTCACTGTCACCTCAAAATTACGAAACACATTTTTCTGTGGGTCTACTTCAAGTCAATAGCGTTACTTCAGCGTTGGTGAAGTGTTAAAAATATATATATAACGCAGATTCGTTTCCCGAACGTGACTGGGGAAGGGGGGAGTGGGACCCAGATCCCTAACATACCTCTCCACAAATTATTTTGCTTTGTGTACCTAAAAGTACTTTGAGCATCGCATTGTATGTTCTACCCTTCCGCTTCTCGTTTTCTAGGGACTAAGGTTGGAATGCAGAGTAAATTATTGTTAATTTTGAATTAGCTTTTGCCTTTTGCGTGCACCCAGCCTTAGCCACGGCCTGTAAGAGGGAGTTACAATTTTTCTTGGTAAATCCCATCAGAAATTCCGAGGTTCTTTTACATACTACAATCGAAGAGAGCACGAGACATCAAAGGTGACTCCCCGTAAGTACCAGGGGTGGCTGAGGCCGGACTCGAATCCAGAACCTCTAGCGCATGAGACGGTTGTGCTAACCGTTAGGCCACCTTGCCCCTTAAATTTGTTAATTTAAGCATGCTAAGACGTAATTTTTATGTTTCATGCTAACAGTTAGCAAATATAAATACAAACATACATACAAACATGAACATAAATGCAAACATACATATCCATGCCATAATTGTCGGCGCTAATGACCAAGTTGTCGACGCGCCATTAAGCCTCAATCCCCCCCCATAATTGTCCCTTCGTAATGAACTACTTGTCACAAGGAGAGAGACGGGATAGAGGCTGTTGGCTTCACTTCTTGTATCCAGACGAGTTTATTTAAACCTTGCCAGAGTCCAAAACAACACGCTAGAACTGACCTAGAGCCGGGAACCATAGCAACTCCTCCCACAGTTGGACATTTTAGAAGAAAGGAAATGCATTCCTCTCTTCAAGCGTGTTTCAATGAAACTAAAAAGGGGTTTCACAGCTGTTACTTGTCAGTTGCAGCTTGGACCAGCATAAGTGATAATAGCAGCATAAGTGACATTTTCGTGGGTAAAAATTGTGCATGCCGTAATTTTGAACGTAAATTCCCTACGAAAGCCACCACAGTCACTCATGCAACAACTGGCCACGTGATGTTGCGCTCAATACGAGTGGTTGGATATTAGATAGAACTATAGCTGACTCCGGCGTAACTAATACCGATTTCGCATTGGTAAATTCAAGTGGTCCTGGCCGTGCCAAGGAGGGCTGGGCACCGTTTTATAAACCAATGCGAAATCGCATGCGAATCGGTATTTCGAGAGCCGGCCCGGCTCACACCAATGGTGTGAGCCTGGCCGGGCCAGGCACGGCCAAGACCGCTTTATTAACCAACGCGAAATCAAATTAGGGTCGGCGCCGGCCAGCGCCGCTTAAATCAGAATGGTTTATGAATGGTGCTGCAGTGAACAGCAGAAAGTGTAACGTGTCAAGTACCACAAACCGACACGTGGCGGTTCTGTAAATCGTACTCAGCGAGCCGTGGAATTAACCAACGCGAAAGCGGGCCGGCCGGACCAGCACGGCCCCGATCGGCACTGGCCGGCCCACCCCAGTCAGGCCTGGCCGCTTGAATTTACCAATGCGAAATCGGTATTACACCGTTCTAGCAATCAGCCACCCCCTCGCGCCGTCCCTTCACACCGGACTGGAATGCAAATCCCGTGCCCGTCCACTTGTCTGTTGGTTCCCACCAAAAACGTCCGGCAGTCCTCGCAGCCCCCGCCTGCCTGCCTGTCTCCATGCATAATGAGTTTGGTCCGTTCATGATGCGTTTGGTCCGTGCACTGCCTAAGTGTGTTATACACACTAGCTGATGCATTATTTGCAACAATGGAACGGCTTGCTCTCTGATGTGTTTATTGCGGAAGGCGTGTATCCCGTCTATGTATTTTTGCGCACGATTTTCGTTTGCTTCGCTCACTCAACGAGCACCATCTCTGCCCCAGAAAGGCGAAACCTGTAGGCCGCGGGCTTTATCCTTTTTTACCATCTTTAACCGATTTTCACTAATCCTTTTTATTTTAATTGTCCATAACGACCGAACCTTTAGCAAGCGGTTAAGGGTGGGACACGGATGGTGTTTGTAACATTGAGATGGTTTGCGCTGTCATGTGTTTGTAGTGGAAGCGCGTGTATGCCGTCTATTAATTTTTGATCACTTTGGTTAACAAACGCTGATTTTCGTTTGCTTCGATCACTCAATCAGCGCCTCCCCTGACCCGTACTCCATGTATTTTCATTTGAATATTTCCACCGGAAGTAAATAAATACGCCTTTGTACAGCAAAGTGTAAATCTTTAGGCCGCTGGCTTTGTCATTTTTCTTGAATGTTTAACCTAGTTTCACTAATCCATTAATTTTAATCATCTACAACGACAGAACCTTTAGCCAACGGTTTAATGTTAAGTTGCATACTTAAACTTAAACTTAAACAAAATACACCACCAAAGCCAAGCTTGTAAGGTTGGATGAGCAGAGAGTTGACTGCTTGGCAAAAAGTGTTTTGTCATTGGCTGCCTTCCAGCCAGTAACAGGTCAGGCTTCAATCAAATTATGCATGAGGAAGCCGGTTCCAGTGAAATATACGTGAAGTATTGTTTTATCCATTAAAAGTTACGTTTTCAGTTTGCGCGCACGGGATAACCCATTATCTACCGACATCCGCATCTCAGCCCTCTTGTAACAATGCAAGGATGTAGGAGCACAACAATGAACGGGGGCTGAGAACTAGTTGAACATCCAACAACAAACGCATAGCACGGGCTTCAGCTAGCCGCGTGCTTCTTCATTGTCGGGCAGAGATGCGAACATCGGTAGATAAATAAGTTATCGCCTGCTTCCCTCGTGCAAAGAACTAACAACCGCTCGGGCCTGCGACCCTCGACATTCTTAGTTCTCAGCACTCGGGAAGCAGGCGATAACCTATACAACCCGGATCCGGACTCCATGCACTTTCATATGCATATTTTTACCGTAAATAAATAAATACTCCTTTGTACAGCAACGTCAAAACCTTTAGCCCGGCGGCTTTGTCTTTTTTTTTTCAATCCCTAACCGAGTTTCACTAATCCTTTTATTTTAATCGTCTACAAAGCCACAACCTTTAGCCAGCGGTTTAATACTACGATGCAGATACCTAAACTGAAGCATTGGTTTATCCATCGTTTCAGTTGCCTGACAACAATCAGTTTTTAATATAAAAGAACATTGGAAATTAGCTAATAGTGAAAATCGTACACTAGAAATAACGTAGTTCAGTAAGCCACCTTTATGCACTTACGTTTCGTCGGAGTGGCATGACCCGGATTCGAACCGGCTACCCAGTACGCCCTCAGATCACTTGCATAGCGTCTTAATCGCCATGGCCACATCCTCCACAGGCATTAAGGTCACAACCGTGACCATAGACTCCATTCGACCGAAATTCACTCGGCCATAGACAATGGAGAGGGAAGACAAATCATACACTCACAAGGCTCAACAAATGAGAAATAAATAGACATAAAGCGATTTGTGTCTATTTAAATCAGTTTTTAGTTTATTGCCAACAATCCGATTCCGTTTGCAGTAATCTAATACTGTTATCATTAGACGGGTGGCCGGATATTGTTGACAATCAACGCAGCATTGTTACTGTTATTATTAGACGGGTGTCCATCTGGGTCGGGTGGCCGTTTTACAACACTGCAACTCGTTTTTATTAATTTAGATAGGTTATTTTGATGACTGCAGCGTCAGTACTGTGATATCGGCTTTGCACCACTTCTCGTCAAAGGTATCATTCCCGCATTCTGCAGCTAGCAATCAACTTAGAAAAAAATCGTTTCAAAAATGGTCCGAAGGTGTTTTTTTTCCGCTTTATGCGTGTGTAAACTCCTTCCTAGAACTGCGAAAATACGCCTAGCCTAGACGAAATCCGGATTAATTTCCTGTCTTTCGTCACCTTTCACATATTTTTAGGCGTCCTACTTCCTGAGGCGAAGATATACAATGTGTACAATGCAAACTGTTCGTAAGATTTTGATAAAGATAAACAGGAAGGAAAGCAAAATCGGTTTGCACCTGTATTTATTTGTAAAGGATAAATGTTTGATTTCTCAGAATGACTTTATTGTTTGGACTTCCTCCATTCTTTTATATAACGTACAATCCAACTTGCAAAAATCCTTTTTGTTTATTTTTTTTTTTAATTTAATTCCAAGCGTTGCGTTTCTACGGTTGCCATAGTAACGTTTTGTCTCACAGTCTCAAGGGGAGATGTCCTCATTCTCTGAACAAATGTTGTCATGGTAACTTGACGAGGGAATTTCGCATTCCATTAATGACAATCGTTAATTTATTGTGTTAATCCTATTAGTCGGGTTTTGTAAGGAAAGGAACAAGTTCCTAGTTTGATTTATTACCCCCCTCCCCCCCCCGGTTTCTACCCCTCCGCCCCCCCCCCCCCCCATCTCGCCGTCCGCTCAATCTTTTTACGTCACGAGGAACCATGACAAGTTCCAGACTTGGTAAAAGATTTTCCAAATGATTTTCTGCAATTTTATGAGCTGTTTGTCATGAGGCCGATCGTATTTCACTGAAAACAGCCCCAACACCGGCCATAAAAAATAACGAAGGAAAGAATACGTAAATTTGTGCCACTTTAGAGTTAAAACCAAATATATCTCAGCAAAAGTCGACTTTGTTTGTGCTGTAGATGTATCGTATATGCAAAAGTGCAATAATTTTGAGACAGTATTCCAAGAATATAGCAAAACTGTCCCAGCCACGACAAAGGTTGAAACGTGAACGAAGATCATACATAGACGAGTGTGCCGTTCAGTGCCGGACAGTGCTTCCACTTCTCACTTATAGAATGCCCCTAGAGTAAAGACAAAATTTCCCTTTTTTTCCCCTGTGCAGAAAAAAATTCCCTTTTTTTACTTCCTTTATTAAATTTCCTCTCATTACACCTAAATCGCTGTAAATAATATTAAGGAAAATTGGAAATTAGCCATCAGCGAAATTATTTCTAGTGTATAATTTTCGCGCTGTTGGCTAATTTCCAATTTTCCTTAATTTCATCACACCACTAATTTTTAATATCCCAATTAAACAAAAATATAATGGACCCGTTTTGATGGCGTGGGAACGCCACTTATTGACACACATTTAAAATAAAATGTCAAAAGACTACATATTATAACTAAAAATGAGGAAATGGATGGACCTGTAAAAATCAGTACTTCCAAAATTCGTTATTTTAGCCTCAAAAAACCAGAACAGACGAGAAATAAACAATAGCCAAATTGTAAATTGCGGTTGGGTAAGGGTTTAAACTGTTAACACGCGTTTGTTGGAATAGAAGATTTGTGGAAGTTTCGAGAAAGATGGGTCCGAATGGAGAGAACAACATGAGTCACTGAAGAAAATCGAAACTTGCAATCTAAACACAGAATTTCCCCATTTTTCCCGTTTTCCTTGTTTAATATTTTTTTAACCTTTGAGGATCATTTTTCCCCTAAAAAGGGAAAAATTCCCTGTAAGTGGAAGCACTGGTGCCGGTGCAAGGCGTTTGGGCGCCCGAGGCCAGTAGCTCATTGAGAGGCCGCTTTATCGCTATAGAGCAGTGACGTTTGTCGCCGTATTGGCACCAGTATGGGTTTTGGAGGGCATAACTACAAGGTGCACTACATAAAAATGGAGGGAAAAACAACGGAAGAGCGGATTTCTTAGGCTTAATAATAACGTTGTTTTCTCCAACAACAAAAATCGCGCGATTTAGGTCTAAGAAATCACTCTTCACAGCATCGGCTTCAGTATGACGCCTTTCTGTTTCTCTCTGCAGGTGTCCCTTGCAGCTAATCCATTAAGGCTCCAGCATAGAGTTATATACAATAATACTACGTCGTGTCACTGCTCTATAGGGCAGTGACACAACGTAGTATTATTGTGTATAACTCTATGGTGGAGCCAGTAACTGGGTTAGCTACCAGGGCCACTGGAGGTTTACTGAAGGTCGTCTTACTGAAGCCAATGCTATTAGACTGGAATTCTTAAGCCTATAACGCGCGATTTTAGTTGTTGGAGAAAACAACGTTCTTTTAAGCCCAAGAAATCCGCTCTCAAAGCACTGTCTTGACTAGAAGTGCCGTTGTTTTCCGTTACATTTTAATGTAGTGCACCTTGTAGCTATTACCTCCAAATGGTGTCTCGTAGCCAATATGACATCACTTGACGCTGCTCTATTGTACAGCAGAGTGCAACCTCTTCCTCGCCCTCCCACACTCCTCTTCCCAAATCTATACAAAATGAACCCATCACGGTGCCACGGAGATAATGCCAGCTTACTGAAAAACACACTAATCTGACACGAAGGAGTGAGGTAGGTCGGCGTGAGGCAAATATGTTTGTCTATACATTTGAAGGACTACAATTGTATTTGGTTTTGATAGGGGTACCCGCTGATTGGCGAGAAAACTCACAAGAACATGAATTTGGCAACGTACACTTAATTTTCGACCCGGAATTTGGGGCTTGTTCACAATACCATTTTTCTATGTGAACAAGCCCCAAATTCCGGGCCGAAAACTAAGTAATTGTTGCCAAATTCATGTTCTTGTGAGTTTTCTTGCCAATACGAGGGTACATCTATCATAAACTACTGCTGCAACTCATAAATTAATTTTTCAAGATCAATTGTATTTTGCCTAGGCTTCGCCAAATGAGCATTTATTAAAGTTAAACTTTTTTTCCCAATTTTTTTTTTTTTTGGAGAGGGGGAGGGGCAGGATTTCGGCGCCCTTTCCCTTTTCTGCTCTCGGGGTGGCTGCCCCCTTCGCCACAAGTCTTGCTGCGCCACTATTGTGTGCGCAGTGCATCTTGAGTCCTGCAGGTATTTTATGAGCGGCTACGTCTTCCTGGAGAGAGCGGCTTTAATCAACGGCCGCCACTCTTTTTGTAACCATCTTGGATATCAACAAGGCATTCTGCTACCAAAAATATACAATCCATTATCTGTGTTCGTTCTGGGGCGAACTCAAGATAGGCCGCGGACACTACAAGTGTGCTTTCTATTTAGTTGGGAGTTAATATTCCGCTAGTCCAATGATTGATAACTAAGTGCGCACTGGTTTGGGATCACTTTAACGGTTGTTCCACGACGATCACCCATAGCATAGGAACAGGAACTCGTAGAATCTACAAGGATGTAACATTTTCACTCCCATGCCATGTTTGGGCTCTCATCAGGCGGGGCCGACATTCGGAAAACATGTTTAAGTAATGCGGAAAACGCCAAAGCTGAAGCTCCATCTTAATAAAAGAACCAAATCTTAAAAATCAGACCGTCCCCCCCATCCCAAAAATTTTTTTAAAATAAATAATTAATAAATTTTACGCCATGTTTGGGTTCTGATGTTCGTATACTGGTGTTTATACTGTGCGTTAACAGTATATTTTAGCTATGTTTTTGAATTTTTTAAGATTTAAAATTTGTTTTAAATTAATGACGCTGGTTTTCATAATGATGCAAACCTGGTAATTACTAATTTTTAGGTAGTGAGTGAATGATGGCAACGCTGTAGATGGACATGGTCAGCATTGTTGTTAAGAGTTCTACAAGTGGTCGAACACTTTGTGCCAACGTTTTAATCTCGATGAATTCCTATTACGGGCCCAATTGAGAAATTTCCTGAAAACGCAGAAATGCAAATAAATTGTCGTCAACACTAAATAAGTAAATTATCTGTTGAAGGCCAAATTTTTCTCACCGGTGAGGCCAGACACACTGACTGAGACTGACTGACCGACTATACAGCTGCAAGTTTTATTACGGTTCGCCGTTCGTAGAAGAAAAAAAATCAGCGTGGAGGCTGAAGTCGGTGGCTGCAGGGTCTAATTTTGTACTAGCTAACCCCCCAACCCCCCACCCCTACCCATCTCCCTATACAAAACAAATCTACCTACTACCAGTACAGAGTTTATACTTGTGTTTCCAAGGCACACACTTTATAATGGCAGCGGACATTTCGTGTGGCTACCGAGGTGGTATATGGTATGTCCCACGGATATTGCGCAAGTCTTTAGAGCGTGTGGTGATGTGCTTTGTTTACACAAATATCGAAAGTTAACCATGAAGTATTAAAAAAGAATTCTCTTACTGTACGGCCGCAGCATTTGTTCAAGATGAGGGAATGGATTACTTACCTAAAAAGAAGAAAGACAGAAAAAACATAGCATTAAAATTCTTAAAGTTATAAAGCAACCAAGCACCATTTTCTTAAAATAACAGCAGCTGTTAATAGCAGCTTTCAGAGTTCGAATCTTTCATCCTCGGACAGTCCTTTTCCCTCCCAGGACGTTACGTCCTGCGGACTATTCGTTTCCGAACGTTTCGTCCTTGAACTGTAGGAAGAAGTACATTTTATCACCATTTTCTTTTTCTTTCTTTGCAACAGTCATTCGACTTGAGTTCCCCAAGACGAAGGTTGGGAGGTGCATTTCGGCTGCCATCTCTGCCTCTTCTGAGAGGGGAAATTGGTAGTTTTTATCCTTTTAATTGATGGTATTGTACCCTTTTATTTTTTATATTTTTTTAAATATATATTTTGATGATGCTTTTACATAGGATGACTTAGTGGCATTTGCCATGCTTTAATTTTATGCATACCTGATGACGAAAATTGAACATTTTCGAAACGTTGTTCGTGATTTTATCTTGTAGCACTGCTTGGTGTTTACTTTAATAATAATAATTTGCAACAGTCAGCAGCCTACATTTCTGATTGCAAACACATAGCGGAGTTTTCACTCTTCGTATATTCCGGCAGTTCTGCGTGGAGAGGCTTTAGGATGTTTATTATTCCCGCTATAAGCGCGGCCCCCCACGTTTCTGATTGTGAACTGCCGTAGGTTCCAATGCCAGATGTGTGCTCGAGGTGCTCTTTATTCCGGTAGCGTGCATCTTGGGGGATGAACAAACAGTCCAGGAACGAATAGTCTGTAGACCAAAATTCCGGGACGAAAAGTCAGGTGACGAAGTCGGGGGGGGGGGGGGGGGGAGTGGCCGGTTCACGGATGCCCTCTGACTGGCACTAATCTCACAAGACATATAAAAACAAGCAAATTTTAATTTTCAGTCCTCATTTACGGACCTTGTTCACAATAAAAGT
>JAHWFP010053767.1:0-12738 GCA_023313725.1 Lithobius niger | reverse complement strand
AAGGCCTCTTATTCATTAAAATTAACAGTTATATGACGGAACACATAAGCTTTTCAGTTCATATAAATTTAGTTTCTCAGTTTACAGTGATGTAAGTACTGGAGTGTAAAAAAAAATTAGCTGCATTAATGGTAGAAACGTCAGGGAGGGGAAATCGGGAACTGCTCCCTGGCCTCTGGCCATAAGTGGCCCCCTAACTACCTAAGTTTACAAGACACACGGAATTTTTTTACTTACTGGTTTGATAATTTTGTTTCGAACCGTAAGTATAATGGCGCCGCAGCTAACGATATTGCGTGCCTTCATATTACAAAACCTAATTCCTTTCAGATAAACTAATTTATGCGACCGAGATGGTCGAAATGTGCCATTCAGTTAACATTTGACTCCAATGGGTGGCATGTATTGTATGAAATTTAAGAAGTCATTATTTGTAGTTAGAGCTATTGAATGCTTTCTCCTTCGTTGTACCTAAGCCACCAACTGATGTACCATATTACACAAACAGACTTACCCTATTCGAACAGGTGAGAAAAGCTCAATAACATTAGATTTAAATACTATGTTTTATAGCACACAACACCGTATGCCGCAATATGTGTTCCCTGTAAGCCTAATAAAATGTCTCATCACCCACACCCCTTCTCATGAAACACCTCTTCTCTATCTTTCAACCCACACTTTCTCATAAGGCGTAGATTTTACACAGACTCTTCTTATGCCCCCTGTAGCAAACAAACGGGCAGCAAAACCAGCAAAGGCTCTGGGGAACCTATGGAGTTTGTATATTTGAAACCACAAAAATAAGATAAAGTTAACAACAGAAAACAAAGATTGTCCTATACAGCTACCGTTATACATGCAAGACAAAGACAGGCTTTACTCGTAAAGATTTATTAATTTCGAATGCGCTTTTTTTTTTACGTACAAAATTGTTATGGAGCATGGGCATAGACATCATAAACTGGACTGTGCCATGTCCATTCAGCTGGGACTTCAGCTAGTGCTTCTTTTGGGGGATAATTGCGTGGATTATGCCGGAATGGATTAGAAGACAGAAGGTAACTTTAAACTGGTTTAATAACCGTATCAACTTCACTCGTGGCCACCCACTCCATATTTCTGGCACTGTATCTCGGACTAAACTTCGCTTTCACTTTTTCACGGAACGGGTTGTTCAACCCTGGAACTCCCTCCCTCAAGCTGTTGTTTGTGCTCCTTCACTCAACGCTATGAATCCCCACGAGATAATCGACAAGGCACCACAATGCCTCCCCCCGCCCACGTGCCCCCTCCTTGAGGCCTGACCAACAAATTTTTAAAGATAGTGCTAAAAGAATGAAATTTGGTATATAAGTCATTGTTAGCAGTAGAAATCAAACTAGCTATGGAACTTTCGCAAAATCTTCCAAGGCATCTCAGTGCTTCCTCCCCATTCTCACTCCATGAGGTTGACACCAGAAAAATTCTTGTTGATCGTACTGAAAGCACGCATTTTGGTACACCAATCATTCCTAGCAGTAGAAATTAAACCAACCATGGATCCTCATGAAATACCACCAAAGCCTTCCCCAGCACCCCCTTCCCTCCTGTGCACCCCATGAAGCATCAATGATCAACAAATTCTTCCTGAACGTGCATTGTAGCAGTAGAAATCGAACTACACGCTATGACGCTCTAGTTGTTTAACTTCTTTTGGGTTGGGGGGGGGGGGCTGGTTCGTGCACCGTCAATCTCTATTTCTATTTCTGTTTTTGTCAATGGCTGAAACAAGTGCGGCTTCAGTGCTGAGGCTTCTTCTGTTATACCTGTTGATGTTTTGGTTACGGATTCTACCAATTCCAATCTTCCGGTCTATAGAGGCAGCTCATTACTTCGAGGCTGAGGAAGTCTTCGTCTGCTCATACGCATGCAGAACTGACTTCCTCTAATGCCAACTGAGGTAGAAAAGTAATTTGATCATGCTGCTATTTGGCAAGACAATCTAGAAGGTAAACAGCTTCCTTATCATTAAAAACTACACAACACAAAGAAACAAAAAAAAATTAACTAAACAAAAAAAAAATCCAAAAAAATCATTACAGCTCGAATTCCCATGAAATTCATAGCTATAAAGGTACACAAATAAAAAACCGATAGTTTATTCAGAGAAACCTGCTATAATTTGAACTCCAATTCCAGGGAACAAGGATTGGGACACACCAATCTCCATGCACACGCATAAATGCACGTCACTAACCACATAAACCAAGTGGTTGGATGTTTCACAATACACAATACGCACACAGACTCTCCCATAAAACAGAACTAAAACATAAACCGACAAACACAAACAAAACAAAAGCATAAACAACTAAACACGTACAAATTTGACAAATAAAAACCACACACATTCAATTCACATAATCGCTCAAACGGAACAACAATAAAAGCAATCCTTGTTCTCTGAAGTTGGAGTCAAATTGTAGTTCGTTTAGGTCAACTGATCTCTAACCTGGTTTTTATTTCTGTACCTTCACAAATGTGAATTCTATGGGGATACGACCTGTAGTGCTTTTTTTCTAAACGGCAAAGCCTTTATTTTTTTGTGGTTTAGTTAAATCATCTTACTCCAGTTTCATATCTCTTGCACATTTAGCGAGTGACAACAAAATACAACAACGTCAAAAAAGAAAAATCTGTGTTTAATAAACCTTGCTACAACACAAACGTCAGTTATTGTTTTTGTAGTGCTTTTATTTTCTGTATTGTGTACATTGTGGTATTTTTTTGGGGGGGGGGGGGGGGTCGTACTTGCTTGTGCCTCCCTTTTTGTTCGATTTGGGTTTTGTTCGCTGCCTCTTGTACCACTGTTTTCATTCAGTGTTACTTCTCATTGTTTTCTATAAATACAAAAATTGTGGCTATAGGGGTCAAGGATGGAGTCTGTATCCGTTTTGCTTCATTCTGACCCGTTTTTAGCATAAAGCAAAATCGTCTTTTCAGACTAATTCGCAACGGTTCTATGGCGGCTAGTTGTTAATCGTCGATCACTCAATGTTTAGCTAACAAGGGTGTGTGAAAGACGCTTACCGGTACACACAAAAAAAGACCCTATTGCTTAAATCAAATAAACCAAAAACGTATCAAGTTGGACGCATGAATGTAGAATGATAAAGAAGTTGCCGCTTATGAGCTGACAGTTTGAGTATATTATATAGTAATTTATTTCCCCAATTTGAGTGGTAGCACTTCGGAAGGGTGGTGAGCCACTAACACCGAGCCTAAAATGAGACATATGAAATGCAACTAGAAAAGTGGGCGCCGTAAGAAGATTTTCAGCATGTAACTGTTTACGAAATCCCTGTACCGTGGGCTGGTTTAAGGTAAGTGGGCCAAGGGCGTTCCAGACACGACCACGCGTACTGAGTAGACGACAATCCAGGTGGGACCCCTGGGCAACAAGCTTCCAATTATGTCCTCTAGTTTGTGGTTTACCTACAACCAGGTCAAGCAGAGGAGGAAAGACGACTGTGAGTCCGTGAAGAATCTTGTATACGTAAGAATCAAATCGAACCGAATTCTTCGAAATTTGAGTAATTCCAGACCAGTGCTCTCTAGGCGCTATCTGTACGATAAATCTCGAAGTCCACGAATTCCCTTTGTGAATCGACGCTGAACAGACCCAAACAGGTCAATATCACCAACCAGATAAGGGGACCAAACTGGGGTTGCGTACTCTAAGAGTGGTCTGACGAATATTTTGAAGGCCCAAACATTTCTGTATACATTCCCGAAGTGAAACATCTGTTTACACTAGCTGAGCGTTGAAATGCCACATCACTAATTTTCCGGCAGCGAAGTTAAGACTTAAGATTTGGTGTAAGCCACATCCCCAATTCACGCACTTTGGTAGCCCAGCTGAGAGCAGTTTGGTCTAATTCATAGTGGTAGGACCCATTCTGAAGGCCCACGTGGAAGGAAAAACATTTACCAATGGAGAGTGGTAACTGCCAAGTTACAGACCATTTGGCTACATTATCAATTTCAAGTGCAAAGTCATTCGATGCCGAAGTAGAAAGGTTTTCAGTGCCGATTTTAAGTCATCAGCAAATTTAAACCCAAAGATATTATTTGTGTTAAGTTTCAAATCATTTAGATATACCACGAATAGTAGAGGGCCCAAAATGGAACCCTGAGGGACGCCATACGGTACAGGAACACTGGAAGGAAGAGTATTCGCAACAGCTACCTTTTGAGTCCGATTGTCAAGATATGCGGAAATCTAGCTTGCCAAATTTCCCACAAAGCCACAAGACGCCATCTTTACCAGAAGTTTTCGATGGACAATAGATTCGAACGCGTTCCTGAAGTCAAAATAAACCATATCTGAAGGAATACCAAGCTCGAGAGTACTAGTCAGTCGTTCCATGAAGATCAACAGTTGTAGAGTAGCTGACCTACCGGGGAGGAAGCCAAACTGATCATGGTTTATAATTGAATGTTTCTCAAAAAAGCACACAATAACATTCGTAATGATGGATTGCATTATTTTACACGCAACACAAGTGAGAGATATGGGGCGGTAATTTATAGAGTCGGATGGAACCCTTCTTAAAAACGGGCACAATGTGCGCTGATTTCCGTATGGTAGTATGTTATGACAACTGCGTGAGATTAGCTATGATTAGAACCCAACCAATAAAATTAATAAAAGAGCGGTCCTCGTCTAACTATTTGGTTAAGTCCTATTGAAAAAAAAGTGATATCATGTAAAAAATAAAAAATTAACTGGTAAAGAGGTCGCCAAGTACAGAATGATTCTGGTCTTAAACGGAGCGGCATTTACAGTCCAACACATTCGCCAAAGTTTATCCCATCGACTAAATACTGCAGGGATGTTGGCGTAAATCAGAGGGTGGAAGTTACTGATGACGTGGACTGAATGCAGGATGGCTCAGTGATACATAAATATACACATATAGCTGTAAATTATGTAAAGGAATGAAGAAAACTTACGACGAAATATAAGTGCATAAAGGTGGCTACGTTATTTCTAGCGTATGATTTTCGCTATTTGGCTTGTTTTCTTCATTCCTTTCTTCAGTGATACATGCAAATAATAGAAACGAAAAGAGTTCGCTATTAGATGTTCATTCATTAAGTTTAAAATAGATTTTAGAGCTCGCCTGCCTTGACATAACCCTGCTTTTAATTATTATTAATGAGATGGGGATGATTAATGTGAATAATTTTGGGGCATGATGACTTATACGGGGACAGTTGGGGAAAACGAGACGTTAATAATAATAATAATAATAATAATAATAATAATAATAATATAATTTACCACACAGTGGAAGGGTAACAGAAGGGCTTGGGACCACTTACTCTGTTCCTGGTTAAAAGTAAAATAACGGTATTTACGTGCATGCCACAATCGGCCGTTTAAGAAATTTGTCCAGTTGTTCAGAAAGCAATAAAATTACCTACGATTTACCTACGAAATCCTGCTTCAGATGTCGCATCTACTGTCTCCGCACGAAGGGCATTCCAAATTGGGACGACTCGGACCGAAAAAAAATTTCGACGACTTTCAAGATGATAAAGAGGGACAGCGAGTTTCCATTTATGATCCCGAGTGCGATTCGGGTAAGGTGTATAGTCAAAGAACGGCAAATCAACAGAGATAAACCCATGGAGAATCTTAAATGTTAAGATGAGATCAAATCTCATTCTACGAAGTTCAAGGAGTTCCAGGCCCAACCTTTTAAGGCGCTCCCCATAGCAAACCTCACGAAAGCCTGCTAAGCCTTTTGTAAACCTTCGTTGAACGCGCTCCACGAGGTCAATGTCCCGTGCCAAATATGGGGACCAAACCGGCGTTGCATACTCGAGGAGGGGACGCACAAAGACCTTAAAGGCCCAAACCTTCGTCATATGATCCCCGGACCTGAAGCATCTATTAACCAAAGCACAACGGCGGTATGCGGATGCACAGACCTTTTCTCAGTGAAGCGAAGATTTCAGATTACTGGAGAACCAAACTCCCAGGTCGCGGACCTCAGTAAAAGCCGGTAACTGTGACTGTTCCAAAAAATAATTACGACAAGTTAATTGGTTGCCCACATGGAAGGAGTGGCACTTCTGGATTGAAAGTGGTAGTTGCCACACCTTTGACCATTCGGCTACATTAAGCACTGAGACTCCAAGTCTGGTGAGTTGTACTCGGTGAAATTTTCCGCTCCAAGTTTCAGGTCGTCTGCGAATTTGAAGCCATAGGTATTTTCACATGAAAATTTCAAGTCATTTAAATAGATTAAATTTCTAGTAGTTGACCAAAAATGACATGCTTGTCACTGCTTCGAACAGAATAAGGCCTGGGAAGGAAGGTTATTGTTACTGAAAAAGCTAAGTTGTTACATTGTTGACTAGGCAACCCTCAAGCTTACAATATTGCTCAGAAGTCCTATACTGTTTCATTGTTGTTGTTTGGTAACGTAAGACAATATAAGCACAATGTGCAACAGTCAGTTGCTTGGAGTGAAAAGACGAACTGAGAGAGAGATCTAGATAACAAGTCTAATTGTGATAAAGTAGCAAGTAGCCACAATACGATGTTCGTCCAATGCTATTGACGGGTGTTGATATTGTTGCCGGATTAATTCCACAATACTTCAGACGTTAAATGAAAAATTTGAACATTGCAACCAAGGTTAGCAGTCAGTTATTTAGTTGGTGGAATGGAACTTGGCAAATGTTTTAGCCTGCTGATATCACTCCTTTGAAGGCCCAAACCAAATTCTACTTGGCGGCCTCTTTACCAATTTAGGCGTTTGATGTGATGCAGTCATACTGCCACACTGGTATATTAACGAACTAACGTTTTTTTCGGTAAATACTGTGTTTATAACTTAGCTAAAACCTGAAAGAAAAAAAATCCCATAAAACCAATAAAACCCTAAAAAAAAAGTAAAGAAACCTGTTTTAAAAAAACTTAAAATCCACCCAGTTGGACTTTATGAGGCAAAATCCAAGGCCACGTTCGTATAGCAAATACCGCCGACCTAAGTTGCTTCCAAAGAGTTAATTTCATTAAGTAATGGGACAACGTGTCTCGTTTTGTCGAAATCTCCCACAATGCACGCCCGAGTGAATCAACAAACCTACACAATTGCCTCAACATGCAAGGTACCCCTGTCGTAAAATTGCGTGTGTTTCAACCCTCTCCTATTTAACAGCAAAGAAAGCTGAGGAAATGCTGGCAATCAGGTTGTGTCCCCTATAGGACGCGCGACACCAAACCCGTAATGAAATTAAAGTGCTGAGGCCAAGAAAGGTGAGGATTGTCACCATCATCTTCATGAGAGAGGGTTATTTTTTGTCTAGTGTGTCAGTGGTGACACACTTCCGCCAAGTCTGGGAGTGCGCCACTGAACGCAAATAATATTGATCGTAAACAGAGTCAGGCCAGAGGTGTGTACCGTCATATATTTTTCAGCGGCGATGTAGGTCGAATAACAATCCCCCCCCCCCCCCCAAGACTGTCAACAATTTTAGGCATTGGTGGCGGTGTTAATGGTATTCTCATAAACCATAAAGAATTAAAATTAAATTTTCTGCTCATTTGTCGAAAAATGTTTATTATTTGCAATCACTACAGATAATAATGTAGGTAGGGTATTTGGATTGTTAGGAATGGCTTCGGACCTTGCTGTTCTAAATATATCCATTTTCCTTTAACTGATGGGTATTTGGTTAAATCCATTATTCGTTAACTGACAGTGTTTTGGTTATTTGTTAACTAATTATTAAATGTCGATAAAATCGCGTCTGTTCAGCGGCGGTTCACAAAAACACTACCGGGTTTGCGAAATTTGCCCTATCACCTTCGATTGAAAACTCTCATTAGACTCATTCGAACTGAGACGCCTTAAGGTGGACCTAATTTTAACTTATAAAATTCTGCATCATTTACTTCCGTTCACCTGCCTTTATTTGATTTACAAACATTCACAAAAACGCCTGACACTAGCCTAAAACTCGTCCTGCCCAGGTTCAAGTTAAATTGTCGGAAGTTTTTTTTCTCCTACCGTGTGGTTCCGGTTTGGAATTCTCTTACCGAAGACCTTGTCTCCGCACCGTCTGTCTCCCGTTTTAGGAGGCTTTTGGGGGGTGTAAACCTACGAAGGTTTCTTTGAAATCAGAACATTATTTTGATAAGGGTAGTGATTCCTTATGAATCTTCATTTTGACCTCCATACATTTTGCCGATTGATTTTGCCGTTGACATTCTTGCTGTGACATCTACCTTTGTGTTTTTTTTTAGGTGCGCTGTCAATGGCCAGCATGCCTGGCCCTTTTTCACCTTTTGCACTACTTGGTGCAGTAAATCAATCAATCATATTATTATTACTATTTCAAATTTTGTAGTCACACTGTAGTTGATCCTCGACAGTTGATCTGATCGATGACTGTAAAAGGGATCTTGGAAAAGTCCTGCCATTCTGGACTGGACAGGATGGTGTGTGAAACTACCTTGCTGGCCAAGGGATAAATAAATAAATTAAACTAGGGTGTCATCAATTAAACTGTCGACAAATGGAGCGAAGTGACTGCAAATAACCCATGTTGCATTGAAGACAGCGTTGTGGCTTACCATTTGTTTTCGTAGCATTTCGCTGGATGGCGTTGATGGCTGTTGCGACGAGCCGTTTTCCGACTTTGGTTTTCCTCTTGGGGCCGATGCCCTTTTCGCGCTTCGGAAACTACTGGTGAGCGAGGAACTGATTAGTAAAGTACAGTACATTCTGTATTCTAATACTACAAAAAAGTTACAAAGTAAAACTATACACTCAAAATTAAAAGTAAGAACGCATAAAACAGCTAACAATAATGTAGGCTTTACAAAAGAGCAGGTAATTAAATAGCGATAGAATAATCGAGGCAAAAAGTTTGCAACTGTAATGAGCAATTTTTAGTTTTGATCTAAAAGCCCACAGGGAATTACCTAGAGCAGTCTCTGCAGTTAAGGCATTCCAAACATTCACAAGTCGATTACAGAAAAAATGCTGAGTGTTCATTGTGGACTTTGCAGCTACTTTGCAGGGATCGCAGTTTAGTACCCCATACTGAAAAAGGCAGGTAAAGTTCTGCCTTCAGACCTCAAGAGGATCTGGCATATTGCGCACATTATCTAGCCCCCACCTCTTTCCTCTCCAGTGATGATCGGAGGTTTTCCGGTTCACATCGCCGGGCTTGCCCTCCCATTACTTAAATTTATTCTCCTTCATCGTTTAATAAGTTTCCAAACACAGACTAGAGAACACAGATTAGACAATCTGTGGTTCAAAATTGAGCCGTTTTATCTATAGGTGCAGTTTGTTATAGATGAAATGAGGCGTTGGATAACAATCAACATCATCGGTCGGGTTGGCAAAGGACGACATGCAAAACAAATTCTGGGCCACGACAGAACGCAACATGGACTGAAATATAAATCATTTACTACAACACATACCACAACAACACATACCACAGATACACACACATACAATTTCTAAACCATCGAGTTGTGAAAGGGTACGAAATGGGTAAAAATGGTAAAAAGTATACGAAAGGGTATACATGCAAAAGAATGCAAATGGGTATGAAATGGTACGTAAGGGTATGGAAGTGTAGAAAGGCATTAAAAGGGTAGATACCTAAGGGTCCATAATGGTATGAAAGGGTATAAAATAATATGAAAGAGTACAAAAAGGTACAAACGACTAGTAGAATTTGAAAGGGTATAAAAGACTAAGAAAGAGTAAAAAGAAGTAGAAAAGGCTGGATATGGGTACAAAAGGGTGCAAAAGACTACGAAAGAGTGCAAAAAGGGTACAAAAGACTAGATAAGGATACAGAAGGGTGTAAAAGACTGAACGTGTACAAAAGGGTACGAAAGGGCATAAAAAACTATGAAAAAGTACAAAAGGTACAAAAAGCTAGATATGGATACGAAAGGGTATAAAAAACTATAAAAGAGCACAAAAGGGTACAAAAAGCTAGACAAGACTACAAAAGGGTATAAAAGACTATGAAAGAGCAAAAGGGTACAAAAGAACAGATAATGTTACAAAAGACTATGATGTAGTACAAAAGGGTACAAAAGATAAGATAATGGTACAGGGTGTTTAAAATGAAACGCCCTGATAACGAAAATTCATAAATAATTTTATTTTCATCCCACATGCAAAACAAAAACTGTTTTGGAAAGAAGATAAATCAAATTTTTTTACAATTTAATTAATTTCTTTTATAGATTTCGATCTGACGCCAGGATGCAAATGTGGTGGACTGTTCGTTGCCTGTTAAAGAGAAAAGCAATGTCGGCTACTGGTTTATTGAATCCTAGTTAGCAGTTTCAGTAAAGGATAATGACCGAAAACCGCGGGCATTCCTAAACAATGCCCGAGGGCGCGCAGCGTGCCGAGGGCCATTGTTTAGGAATGCACAAGGTTTTCGGTCATTATCCGACTTAATGCCCATTACGGCGAAGAGCTCATTCCCATTATCGGCTATTGTTGGCAGACGTTCTACGCTTTGAAAGAACGTGGGATTGTTACGTTCTTGAAATAACGGGCCATATGGTTTTACATTATTGGTAAAGATTCGAAAATAGTTGAACGTGTTGCGGGAAACTAAAATTCTTGGTAGGCTACTGATAATCAAAATGCCTTATAGTATTCCGTGTTTGTGCTTTTCGATGTGCATGTTTGTGCGTTGTGTGGCAAAAATCAGGCCAGAACTTTAACACAAAGACAACAAACTTTTGGCAGGTCAAATGAAAATGGGCGAGAATACCTTGAATACATATTAAACGTTTCAAAAATAAATCCACGTGGATTAATATTTATAAAAGGAAAGAAGAAAACAAGCCGAACAGCTATGTGATCCAGGGACGAATTGGGTTGTTAGTTTCAATCCGGGTCATGCCACTCCAAAGGTGGCTTACTATACTACGTTAATTCTAGTGTATTATTTTTGCTGTTTGGCTTGTTTTCCTCTTTTCTTTGTAATTTACAGGAACTTGGCCCGAACATGCAAATACTGAGGTTGTGTATTTTTGACCCAAAAAGAAATACAGTAATAACATTTTGTGTTACAACCGCCCCGTGGGTAAAAATGTTCCGGCCAACATCATCAAAAATGTTGCAACAATTGCCAATTGCTTAGTTGGATGGCTAATTAAGCAATCACAACATTCGTGTCAGCAACAACTTTGTATCAACCAAACGTAGAAGAGCAGCTCATTGTGCAAACAACTGGCCACCGTAACTTGAAATCCTTACAACAGTACAAGAAAAGTAGCCGTGGTATGCAAGCAAATATCATCGGTATTTTGAACGTCGTAGCAAATGTATCAGGCCGGCGTGTTACAAATGAAAACCCGGTCAAACATTGGTGATTAAAAACTGTAACCATTTTACAATCATTACGTAATGTTTTGTAAATGTAACGGCATTGTAATGTAGTGCTTTGCTACTTTAAACGTGTTTTTTGTCTTGTTTTGTTAAAATAAGCTGTTTTTCAAACCCCGGGCATTCCCTAGGGAATGCCCGCACTTTTCCCGCCTTCAGATGAAAGTGCGGGCTTTCCCGGCAACAATGGGTTTTTACATTGTTGCGTATTGTTTCAGCTGGGCTTTCCTTCGCCGAAAAGGGCATTAAGTCCAAAGAAAGTTCCAAGACGTGTACCGATGTAGTTCCGGTAAAAAAAAGGCCTTCGTTATTGCAGGATTAATGTATGTGACTCTGAACGAAAATGTTGATATCTCGAAAACTACATGACAGAATTGAATGAAACAAAATCTGGGTTGCTTATTACGCTATCAGCTATATTATTAATATGCGTATTACATGTAATGGTACGTAGCCAAATATAATTGTCCGAGCGAGCAGCACGAGTTGATAATTAATAATATATCTTATAAATTACTGGATAGGATTGAATAAAACAAAAACTGGATTAATTGTTAAGATATATGCTATATTTCTATACGTATGACATGCAATATTCAGCAGAAAAATGTAATAAGCAATTCAGTCTTTGTTTCATGAAAATCCTTCCACTGGTTTACGAAATATCATCAGATATCATTAAGTTTTTCTCGCTCGGCCAATTATTTTCAGTCAGTTAACGTAGTATTTAATAAGGGTAGAAATACAGTAGACAATCTAATAAGCAGTTCAGTTTTTGTTTCATGAAAATCCGTTTAGTAGTTTTCGAGATAACTGATTTTCTCCATGGTTGTTATTACGACCCTCAATATAACGAAAAAGGGCGTTTTTCTTGACCGGAACTGCACATGAGCAATCAGTTGGGCAGTTTGTAAAGGACTTCAACGATAGTGGTAATGTGCAAGGCCGCCCTATAAAGAATGCTTTTGTAACCAACTGTGTGAACACTGGCTCGTGTTGCAGAAGTGCGTCACAGAGTTGGATCGGGTCACCAGCTCAATAGGGTCACAGGGACATTCGGGTCAAGTTTTAGGCCGAGTCACCGCGTCTGGGCACGAGCCCCGGAATTCCGGGTCAGACCCAGTGACCGGCTACCCGAACTGACCCGGTGATTGGAATTTCGATTTATGTCTGGCGAACTAGCCTGCCCTGGGTTAGCTGAACTTATTCGGACACACAGGGCCTCCCCCCCCCCCCCCCGCCAAATAAACCACAGACTAAAATAAATTGAACTTTTTTTTCCTGTGTTAGTACCGAA
>JAHWFP010053764.1:8305-20207 GCA_023313725.1 Lithobius niger | reverse complement strand
ACTGATTGGTGGCTACACAGTAGCCTACATGTTTAAAAAAATGCCTTAAAGTTGACATGAATCAAACTCTTCAGCGTTGTTTTTCTCCCCCATTATAACCTTTTCCACCATGGTGCCCCGTAATCACGGCTGCTTCAAGACGGGAAACATTTGAGTGATCTGGTTCAACGGTCAGCTTTGGGAGAAGCCGCCTTTACTTGTGATTTTTTTTATTGCGTTGCGCCCATACTAAGTGAATGGCAGTTCGCACTCCCATTACTGATACGTGTCCACACAGTAGTTTATTTGTTTTTTTGTTTTTTTAAATGCATGGAAGTGAACGTGACTAAACCCTTAAGCAGTGTTTTTCTTGCCCATTATAACCTTTTGCAGCATGGTACCCTATAATTAGGGCAGCTTCAGGACGGGAAACATTTGAGTGCCCACGTTCAACTGTGAGCTTTGGGAGAAGTCGTCAGGGACCCCAAGTAAAGTTGGCGAGTTATGGAATAAAAAAGCACAGAAACAGATTATTATTATTAAAGTAAAAACCAAGCGGTGCTACAAAATAAAATAAAAAGACGAACAACGTTTCGAGAATAATCAATTTTCGTCATCAGGTTTATGTTTAATATTTAATTCATAAATCTGATGAGGAAAATTGATTATTTTCGAAATGTTGTTCGTCTAGTTGTTTTGTAGCACTGCTTGGTTTTACTTTAATAATAAAGTTGGCGAGTTCAGCCTAGTGGTTAGTGTTCTCATCACAAAACAAACTAAATGACAGTTCGCATATCACAACACAACTGACCATGTCCTCGTGGAAATTTCAATAAATGACTGGAATTAATACGTGACTAATAAAATTAAAGAATTTAAAGATCATTATTAGCTCTCATAGAGGCCCTAACCGAAACCACCAACCTGTCTGCGATCCATACGCACGATTCTGAAGACAGTTTGGTACCTACAATGCTCAGAAACCTCAACAGAAAGTTCCAAAAGTGCATGATGAGGGAAACGACGTCATCTTTCAACGGTACTGATGGCTCGATCCACAGTCAGTCGATAATCCATCCAGAATCAGTCGATAAACAGTGCTTTGCGCATGCTCACAATTCCGTAAAAATCAACCTCCTTTGCAAGCTGCCGTGATTAGTTAGCTCCCTCAGATGCGTTCAAGATGATGTCACTTTCGTTGAACGGACATGTTTTGATGAGAGGTGGAAAAAATAGGTTTAAATATAGGTGCATCTGCTACGAAATAAATGCGTACAAGCAAGGATTAAAGCAGTTCGTTGGACTCTCAACTCTCGGATTGCCTTTGGAATGCTCCATTGTAACTCTATCGTGTGAGTCCCGGTAAAATAGTCCCCGGAAAAAAGATCCCACGGAAAAACAATCCCCGGAAAATAAATCCCCGGAATAAAGATCCCTGGAAAAAAATCCCTGGAAAAAAATCCCTGAAAAAATATCTGGAAAAAAGATCCCATGGAAAAACGATCCCGTGAAAAAAATCCCCAGAAAAAAATTTAACGAGGGTTTAATAAGACAATGCATTACAAGATCTGAGAATTAAAATGTAATAAAAAAAATCAAAATCATCAACGAATGTGCGTATTGTACATAGTAGCGCAAGTCTTGATGAGAACGCTGAAGTACGTGTAAACTGTGTTTGTTCTAAAATTTAACTAACTCACGTCTGAAGGTTAAAAAGAGGAACATCAAAAAGAAGCTATCCATAAATATAACTTCCGTGACTGGCTACGAATTGTGTTTGCTTTGCTCGTGCTGCCACGCTCGCTGCGGCAATGTATTTAACACCAGGAACAACTAAATACCACACACGTCTGAAATTGGGCGTAGCCGTGTTAATTACTTTCGCTTTGTATTCCACCGTTTGCACAAAGCCATCTGAGAGCCACAAATTTCAGTTCCTTTGGCTCCAAGCCAGTTGATTTAACATCACCAAAATCTTATTTTACCAAATATTCCTGTTAATATCAGAAACAGTCTCATATTCTTTCAAGTAGGAATGCCTCTTTAATAAGTAGAATTACTAAAAATTTTGGATTTTTTTAATTTTGGGGATTTATTTTCCGGGGACTATTTTACTGGGATTTTTTTTTCCAGGGGTTTTTTATTCCAGGGATTTATTTTCCAGGGAATTTTTATTCCGGGGATTTATTTTCCGGGGATTTTTTTTCCATGGATTTGTTTCCAGGGATTTTTTTTCCATGGATTTGTATTGCGGGGATTTTTTTCAGGGGATTTTTATTCCGGGGATTTTTTTGCAGGGGATTTTTATTCCGGGGTTTTTTTTCCAGGGGATTTTTATTTCGGGGATTTTTATTTCGGGGATTTTTATTCCGGGGATTTTTATTCCGGGGATTTTTTTCAGGGGATTTTTTTCCGGTTTTTTTTTTCCAGGTTTTTTTTTTCCGGTCCCCCTATCAAGTATAGTGTGTTTTGGTAGCACCAAACTGTTCGCAGCAGTAAACTTTTTTTTTTTTTGGCACAAGTGAGGTGGTTTTAGAAGGAGCTGTTAATTTCTGTTGTTTCTTCTTGCAAGTTATTCAACGAAAGGATCTATTCAAGTCTCCGTTATGGGCGCTGCAACTTTTTAAAGCACGCTCAATATCAAGGTTATGGCAACATTTGGATCAATGTCAACTGTTCCGTGTCACTGGCGGAAACTGCCCTCTAGTGGTGAGCTATGGAAAATATCAATAGAGTGTTACAAGCATGTGAAAACGTGGCAAAATCGTTTTACTCCCGTGAGAGACTAACTTTCTGTAAAAACATTTTGTAAGCACAGCTTTACATGGACGTAATATCGACTACCATTTCCACATTCTAGAGTGCCTATAATTTGTGTTACTTTTTATTCGACAAAAATAGAATCATTTACGTGAAGAATAACAGAAAGAATGAGCTTGAGTTAAGTTATTATCAGTAAGCTTTACATAAACTGTAACAGCAACAATACGGCAATTTTATTTCCATTAATAAATGCAAAAGCTAAGTCGTACTAAGGGTATCCAGTAATGCTTACGGAAGATTGATAGGACGAAAAAGTCACTGAATGGATGAATTCGGACCAGGCAATTTACATTTTACGCCTTTTTTAGGCCCTTTTAGGCACTCTTTACTAAATGACAACAGAAAAATTTTTTATAGCATTTTATAAAACAGCTAGCTGATTATTTTCTACGTTTATTTGTGTACACTGTAAATTTTTTAATCGATGCAAACATCAAGTTCTTAACATGAATATTCGTTTAGATATTTTCGTTTACCTGGCAATATTTAATAAAACGTTACACTTTAACCTAATCTGTGCTGGTTAACCGACATGCTACAAACATGTCACGACTGACAAACATGACAGTCATGACAGACAGACGTGACGTTTAACAAAATACTACCATTGTTACATGGTTGGAAAAGAAATAATTCAAAATTTCCATTTTTTTACGATTTCTTGTCACTGATGTCATTGAAAAGCAGCTATCTGAACTTATACGGCTTAAATACTATATACAGATTTCTGATTTGGTATCTTGGGATTAAAGGCTAGTACGTACTCTTCTGAAAGAATAATTAAAATCAAACTTGTAGACAATAAGTTGTATGCATAAGCTTTTTTTTTACAACAGAAACTATTTCTGCTAAAATAGTTATTTCTAAAGTTCTTTCCTAGTATTGTACAATTTGATACCCATTACGGCTTTAAGTTGTCCCATTTGTATTTACGAATGTTTAAAGAAGTCTATCATCATTACATCGCGTAAATCATAACATCGCGTAAGTGAACTACATTAACCTACACGGAACATTACTACACCAATTCACCCAAATGGTTTAGAATCATTTCATAAACACTAGTCTTATAGTCCTAAGGGTAACAAAAAAAAATGCACTTTGTGAGGATAACACCATCTCTGGTGTACTTCATGTCCACACCCATGATAAACATTTAGGAAGGGGTGCCACTTGAAATTTGTCCAAAAACCAACATGGTGGCCATTTTTTTTTCAAATGGCCGTTATGAAATATAAATATTCAAAATCGTACTAATGTAAGTTTGGTGTCGACTGCTAGGTTTTAAGGTGTGACGAATTTTAAAAAATGCCCTAAATAATTCCGAGGACTCCACACGATGAAAAATCCAAAATGGTGGCCAAAATGGTGGCAAAATTCAAGTGTTTTTTTTAATAATTTTTAAATACACGTATTGAGTAGAGGCATATTTGAAATATTCCTCAAAAACGTGAGTTTGTTTGCAATGACTACTAACTTGCAAACACCAGGTACAATCCGTAGTGTGTTCATAATTAGGAGCAAAGTCGTGGCTATTTCTGTATGCTGATACACCGTATTTTTCTTCAGTTGACCGTATTATCATCTTTAAAGTGATGCGGTAAGAGTTTTACTTAAGATAAATAGATGTATTCACACTTAGATATCAGGTGGCGATATAAATTTCCCATCTTGGTTGGATAAATTCGAATGATTTATTGTAACCAGGAATTAAGCTGCGGTAGTTTATCTGCACTATACTATCCGCCAGGAAAGAAGACTTTCCTTATATGGTCATTTTATGACTACTAATCTTTCATGGAAAAAAGTGCGCCTTGCCTCTATACTCTATAACTGCGTCGTCGTGGCAACGCTATTAGACCAACAACAATGGCGTCGCTTTCCGATCAACTTCGTGTCAACAAGAGAGTAAACTCTCCACAGTCAAGCTAGGGGTGTTATTTGGAACGTTTTTCAGTATTTCACGAGTCACGGAGAATCTATTTCTATTTGTATTACTAAGAATTACTTGCATGTCAAATTTCAAGCTTTTTGCTCGATGTGCATGATTAGCCCAAATTATGGCCCTAGCAGCTTTAGTATATGAGCACACGTTGGCTGCTTAGCCATGGCGGATATCTGCAAGGTAAACGACGCAGCCGGCATGCACAATGCATACCCCTGTTTTGAAACGCGTTGGACTTCTTTTTTGGCGGAGACTATAGTGATGTGCTATTTGCTTCTACCAACAAGTTACTATTTAATCTCCTGTAGTAGCAGTTCTAATTAAGATAGATGTAAGCAGGCTTATACGAAAGATGGATAAACATATTTTGGAACAAGTGTAATTAAAACGATTCACTGTAATTAGAAGCTACGCTACGACAGTTTATCTACACTGTAGTGGTGTGCTTTTTGCGCCACAAGTTATACCCACAAGTTATAAGTTTAAACTGCCGTAGCCGTTCTAATTATGATAAATACATTTAAGCAGGCCTAGATGAAATATGGAGAAGCATATTTTAGAGCAAGGTTAGTTAAGACGATTTATCGTAATTAGGAGCTAAGCTACGGCAGTTTATATCTATATTTTAGTGATGTGTTTTTTTGCGTTTATTTGCCACAAGTTACATCTGTAAACTGCTACAGGAGCTGTTAATTAAGATACATGGATGCAATTAGGTCTAGATGAAGGACGGAGATGTATATTTCGAATTAGGGTGATTATAACGGTTTATCATAATTAGGGGCTTTTGTCTATGATGTAGTCCCATGCTTTCATCTCCAATTAACCCCACGTTGCACCTTTAAAGTGACGCGGTATCAGTTCTAATTACTATAATGCTGCGAACAGGTAAGATCTGGAAAACACACATACATCGACAATCATCAGCCGCCATCTGATAAATTTCATCTCTAATAAAAATCCTAAAGTCAAATGATATTTTCAGAAAGTTGACAATTATCTGCATGACAAATGTTCACAAAAACGAAACCACATTTTTTTTTATAATTCACGTTGACAATACAATTCCTGTAAGAAATAATTTATGATAAAATATAGCGTGGTACACAGTTGGTGTGAAAATCACATTATATTTCTATACTACTTTTTATTATGCATTGAGCTGTATTTTATCACACACTGAATGGCACATTTTACTGCTTTTATTACCTTTTCATGTAGGAAATACATTGGATAAGTTGTAAGAACAGTACAGGCCTCTCAGAAACTTCACAGCATTGCCCACTACACGAGGTTTTCACACATTCGCAGGATATGCAACACTGATTTGCTTTCTGCACTGAATGAGAGTTTGAGCAACCAAATAAAAGCAATTTCTGCTTTGAATCCAGTGTTTCCATTACTGGTCTCTGAGACATTTTCTCTGCTATCATTGTCTATGATGCGATACTTTCACACATTTGCAGGATTTGCAATGTTGCTTTGCTTTCTGCATTGAATGAGGATTTGAGCAACTAAATGAAAGTAACTACTGCATTAAATCTTGGTTTTCCATTGGTGTCTGCTTTGAAAAGAAGTGCCAATTTATTACCCGTGGCTATAAATGATAAATCCTTCAATTCTGTGTGGCAATACCTGAAAAAAATAAATCTAATTCAAATGATGATAGTTGTAAGATACAAAACCAAAACCAAAAACCAAAACTGGTAAAAGAGGACGTCAAGTTCCGAATGGTTCGGCCCTTCAAACGAGTGATATTAACACACCAAAACAATCGCCAAGTTAATTGCACCGCTTAATAGTTCAAAAGTTAAATGAAAACTAGAACAATGCTACTTTCGGTAGTCATGTTCAAGTTTTCATTTAACGTCCAAAGTATTATTCGGTGCGATTAAGTTAGCGAATGTTTTGGTGGGTTGACATCACTCCTTTGAAGGGCCGAACCATTCGGAACTTGGCGGCCCCTTTTACCTGTTTTGGTTTTTGGTATGATATCAGTCCTTTTTTTTTAAACTGTGTATTAGACTCAACTCCACTACCGCGCAGATGTGTAATAAAGTGGCACGTCAACAAGAAATTGGTTTTCAACACTTTGCTACTAGCTTTTGCCTATAGGCCGAATCATTCTCAACTTAGTCACCTCTTTATAGGTTTTTGGTTTGGTTTTAATTTTGTTGTAATTTATTTTATTTCGTTAGTTTTGGTGTGTTGATGAAAATTTATCAACACACCAAAATAGTCTATTTATGTGGTGTGTTGATATCACTCCTTTGAAGGGCCTAACCACTATTCTCAACTTGGTAGCCTCTTCACCAGTGTTGGGCTTTGTTTATTTTACTTTGTTTTTGCAGTTGGCCTATTTTGTAATTGGACGTGATTAAAATTTCCTTGGCAACGTTGTTTAGATTTATCGTGCTACACTAGTGTGTGTCTAGGCACGCACGTCAGTATACACGTTGTCATTGTCCGAACTTTGGCCGTCCCATGAGAGACGATGCCGACAATACTAACATTGGTAATAACAATATTTTCGTACTTACGCGCCATCCCACGCCATCATCGTCACACCCCTAGATTCCAAACCATAAAAAGGTATGCTGTTCGTATCGTACTGCAGCCATTCGTTCAATTTCACAGCTGGAAGCCTTCCCATTATCTCGGTATCGATGAATAATCACCCTATGGAAATTAACATGGGGATAGGTGGACTAGAAGTAGCTAGTAGCCAGCTAGTAGGTAGTTACACATTTGCAACGTTATTGAGGGTCAGATTTTGCATTTAAAAGCTTAGCTGGCTTTCATACACGAGTTAATTTTTGTCAGGTGGGTCATTGCTCTCGATTTTAACACAATTTAAGCTTTTCTACCGCATTATTATTTTTATCTAATACCTCAATTGTGCTCAACTCTGCTTCAGGATATAAGACAGTGACGCTATGGCGTCGCGCTACAATGGTTACAATGCCTAACTTGGCGCTACACACTATCTTGTGTCTAGCTATATATCACGTAATATTGTTTTGTCTAGACTATGTTAGCGTTAAGAATCCCAAATACTACTTTTTTTACGGTTGCCAGAAACTGAACATTTGACGTTGTGGATATAAGGTGACCCTAACATAAGTCGGATAATAAAGGATCGATAGTAGCAAATGAATTTGCCTATATCTCTAACGGATCCTTGTGAATTCCTCACGGAACCTCTATCACTCAACGAGACCACTATTCCCTGAAGAAAGCCTCTCAGATACATCATTTGTAACAGTGCCTTCCACTAAGTTGTTAGGGCGATGAATTTCCTTTGAGCTCCTAGATACCGATGAAATTGTAAGTTTATGTTTACTCTATCGTAAAGTGATTAATAAGCAATAGCTCCAGCATGTAGGCCTAGGCAAGGGCCTACACTTCAAACTATAAGGCTCTTGACCATAGTAATCCGAACACAGAAGAGTCCAATTGAGAGCTGTGAGCTGAAAAGAGCTCAATCCCAAGTCAGTTTCTTCAGCACATATTAATTAGCACATAAACATGGTGCGCATGTGCAAACCAGCAAACAGCTATGTTGGTTGGACTAATATAATATATAATTCAATGGACGTAACTTACATGCCTTTCGGTTAAAACAAGAACTAACGAAAACGACAGGAAAAATCCGGATACATTTCAATTGAAACATGTCCGCCTATAATGGCATCATAGTGCACCTTAGTAAGCAGTACATAAAATTTTACAAACTTATCATACAAAATAATATTAGCAAGTATGTGCGATTCACAACAGACAGTGTGCTAATATCCTTTAAAAGCAATAAGCATAAATAATAAGTAATAAGCATTTATCACCAGTTCATACAAGGGTATACAAATTGTACTTTGAATAGGCAATTTGTTATTCTAAAGAAACAACAATGAGATGCGACTGTTACTTATATCCATAAGGCAATATTAATCGCCAATACCGATTGTTGTCTGGCAAGCTATTGCGTAAATAACCTTTAAGATAAAACAGGTGGCCTATGCTTTTCTATGGATACAATTTTGCATACTCGTGTTCCTTTTTCTCAGACACGGTAACACCTAGTGTTTTGAAATATTTTGTGCTGTTACCATGCATCATACTTAAGGTGTTGAACTTAAGTCATACAATTTTGATGATTAGTGTTTTTTTAATAATAAACCTTGATTACAATTTATTAATGCCGAGCCAGTATGAAAATAGTCAGTGAAACCATTACGTTTCTCTTAACATCATAAATTTATATTTATTTTTCATAACTATTATATGAACACCTCTACAGAAAATCATAACATTCCGACTAATAGTTTTTGAGAAAAAGGAACATAAACTTTAAGGAAACGTATGTTTTTTGGCTATCAGAAGTTCAGCGAAAATAATAGAATACGAAGAACTAAACTGTAAAAAAAAACTGATTTATTAGTAAATTCAATAATACAGAAATACATTTTTTAAATGGTTAAAGTATGTACCCTAACATGTATATACTTAAACAAAAAAAGTTGACAATTTTACTCTTTCCTCCCCCTAAACAGTCTTACCTTAAAAGGTGACGATTCGGTTTCGTTACTACGGAATAAAATTTGTTGTGTACTGTTTTAAACTAGAAATCAAAGCTTATAATCGAACAACAGATAGATTTTTAATGCATTGTAAACAAGCTATGAAGTGGCCTAACTGAGTTTCATATGAAGGGTAGGTCTGTCAAACTGTTTAAAAATGTCCTGTAGGTATCAGTAATTTTTTTTTGGGGGGGGGGATGTGGGGGGGGGGGGGGGGGGGGAGTTGAAACATGGACTTGCTATCTGCTTCAAAGTATCGACGTAATCACGGTGATTTTGGCATAGAGGATAAGATGGCAATAATTTGATGGCATCTCTGGTATTATTTGGAATATGAATTCATGTCACGAAACGTTTTTCTCAAAGTAAGGCTATTGGATAGGATTACTCAGCAGATAGGATTGGATAGCTATCGATCAGTTGCTAATACCATTTTGTTAATATGTACTGTCTACAGTCAACATTTCTCATTAAATGATAAAACGCTTAAAAACCAAGCATTACGAAAATGTTTTGAGGTTTGAATTTCACAAAATATCAAGCAAATCAAAACAAAACGCAAACGTTGTAAATTCTTAAACAGAAAGACATGTTGACACATAGCACGGCACATACAAACATAATCACAATTCATTCGAATTTTCACTGTGGGTCACTGCGCTCAAACGACCATTAAATTTGAGTAACGAGATAGGATGTGAAGTTTAAAATGAAAATATACTTACTTCTGTCCTGCGTAGGAATCTCTGAATCTGAATTCCAAGTAGTCCCACTGGCAAGAACCTTGATGACGTTGGCTCAAGTCGAATATTTTAAAGTGCACTTTCACTCGTTTATCTGCTGGGGCCTGCATAATATATCAAGAATAAAAACTAAAAAATAGGTTTTACCATTGCTTGATTGCGATTTCAGATAATTATTGGAGCAAAATAAATTTAAGCATCGTGCAGATTCACAAGGTTCAAGTATTGGTTAACTTCATCGATGAATGGTTGACAATCATTACATGAAAGATACGCACGTGCATTTAAAAGTGCAATAATTTCTCATTACGTTCCCGGAACAAGCACTACTACGGTTAATGGTATTGACCTGTCTGATGGTTCATATTCTGACTCTACCCTTAAGGCTGCATTTGGCCTAAAAGTGTTTCTGCAAATCTCAGGTCTAAGCCTAACCAGACGACATGTGGGCCTTGTCGTCTTGTTGTTGGTTGTGAATAGAGCAAAATCGAATTACGATTAACACATGCATCCTGATAACAATTGAACAATTTCTCCGTGGAAAAAACCGTGTAGGAAGCCTGTGCCCCGTACTCTGACTCGCGTGACTCCTTTGGTCTTGAGAGTATCTGCAAATTATTACTGCTGCGCCTTAGCAGAATGACTTCCGGGTCTACTCTTCATCATGGGGAAAAGAATCGGGATTTGAATAGTGGCTGAAACGTACAAATAACACGCTGATAATGAGATAAACTTTGTCAGTGGACAAAGTTCCTGGAGGATACATAAGGCCCATACTATGACTCGAATTTCGACGCTCCCTTTTGGCCTTTAGGTGTTCTGCAGATTATAAGAGCCATACCTAACCAGGACATCTGATCCTAGTCTTCATCATGCGAAAGGAATCTGGTTGTGAATGAAGCTGAGAGTTATAAATAACACATGGTGACAACGACAGACATTTCTTTCATGAACGTATAGGAAGCCTGAGGCCTGTATTGTGACTAGATCCTAGGGTTTTCCTTTGGTCTTAAGGGTTTCTAAAAATTTTTAATGTTATGCCTAATTAGAACGACTTATAAGCCCATACTTCATTACGCACAAGAAACCTGTTGTGAATATACCTAACAGTTATAAATAACACACCAACAATGGCTGAAAAATTGTTCGTTAGCAAGAATATCCCAAACAGTGAGAAAATCGTACGATTAAATGTTCGTCTACTGCTAGAAGTGAACTTTCCGAAGCCAATAGGTAATCACGCAGAGTTTCGAGATTATATTCGAAAAGATACGATTTTTTTTACTTGGCTATATATAGTGATGATGATAAGTTTTCAGAACTGATAGCTTGACATTACAAGTACAACGTGTAGGAAAATTTTGGTACTGTATTCAACATCAATTAATTTGTGGTTGTGAAGGTTTTAAGGCAAGTATAATCACCTCCTGAAAGGTGAAGAACCACAAAAACATCCAAATGATAAACAAAGATATAATTTTTGGCTTAAATTTACTGTCTTGGTCACTAAAAAAAAGGTGAAAACGTGAATAAAATCTGGTTACATTGTATGGCAAGTCATTGCTGTTCGGCCATCTTGGAAATCCATGGTAGCCGAACAGCGATGACTTGCCATACAATGTAATCGGATTTTATTCACGTTTTCACCTGTTTTTTTTAGTGATCAAGATTGTAAATTTAAGCCGAAAATTATACCTTTGTTTACCATTTGGATGTTTTTGTGGTTCTCCATCTTTCAGGAGGTGATTATACTTGCCTTTGGCACTGTATGCAATATTTTTTGGAAGATATTTGACATTTACTTGCCTTTAATAGATTTAAGCTCAAATATGAAA
>JAHWFP010053757.1:6297-18566 GCA_023313725.1 Lithobius niger | reverse complement strand
GGCATTAATTTCTGCACGTTCCAGCAAAATAATGGTGGTCTCCATGTTGTGTTTTGGTGATGCACACGTATTCTTACCGCAATTCTTGTGTTTAGCTATTGTGTAAATAATCCTAAAGTAAAGCATGCATGTTAAAATGGATGTAATTGCCCTTTAACATCCGGACTGAATGTGAGGTTGTGGAAGAGATTCGTAGACGATATAATGAAGAAGAATGAGGTAGAGAGAGTCGGAGAGAAGCTTAATGGATGGCACAGTGACCTGGACTTCACAGGGGAGGAAGAGAAGGAAGAATCGCTTCCCTTTCTGGATATCCTTATTACTCGCGAGGCTGATGGTAGAGAGAGTGTCAAGCCATTTAAAAAGCCAACGGCTACACCTAGAGGAATTCCGTATTCTTATGCCCACCTGAAGCAGCAGCCGATACGTATTTCCCAGAATGAATTTGTGTAATTGGTGAGGAACTGAAGCAGACCTGAACTGGCTGGGCCATACCTTTTTGAAGCGAAAGGAAAGTTACTGAATTTAGGATATTCAGCTGGGCTCTTAAATTCCCAGATAAGAAGGGCTTTAAGCGGAATAGCGAAAAGCTGTGCCAACAGGAAGGAAAAATTTGACGAGGACCATCAAGACAGACAAACACCTAGAGGGAGCCTAACTTTTCTTGAAGGAGTTAGTGAGAAAACAAGGCTTCACAACTTATTTGAGGAACGTGAAAGGTCTACAATCGAGGATTGTCAAGAAAGGGCAGAGTGTACAGAGTAACTCTCAGAAAAGCAGAGGGAAGGAGAAGGACGAGGCTGCCATGGGAGATGTACCTGATACAAGCGAAGGAGTGTAGTTAGTGCCGTGTAGTGGATGCAGTTCCGTTTACATTGGCGAGATGAGGAAGGGAGTGAGGACAAGACTTGGGCAGCACATTGGAGACACCAGGAATGAAGTGGAAGAAAATGGAATTGCAGTACATTGCATGGAACACAAAATTGGCTGGGACAAGACAAAGGTGCTAGTGAGAGCAAACTCAAGAGATTGACACCTAAGGTGCGATTCTATTGCGATCCAGCACCACTTAAGGAATAACATCCCCCAAATGAACATCCAAGGCCCATCAAATCCAAACGTCATGCATATGGTAGGAAAAGACTTAGATGACATGCAGAAGCAAAGATGGAGTGAAAGAAGCAAGTACTGTAATGAAAATGCTGGAGGGAAGATGGAGTGAAAGATAAAGTAATGAAGGTGCGTGGACCTTATTTATTGCGAGGACCACGCTATTTGTGCAAGTGGAAGCAAAATTGTGTATATTGGATCCAGCATTGTCAATAGTGGAGTACATGCCGCTTGCGTGCACTTACCTTGTAAATATCAGTGGCCATGGGTGTTCTTTTCAAGCAAGCAGACGAAAATAACGAGGATGTAACCAGAGAACTCATTTTTCTTGACACTGCCTGATGAAGATTGTTGGTAAACAATCGAAAATTTGTAAGATACGGACAGTATCCTGTTTTTTTCTTTTCGCTATTTGTGGAACGCCATTGGTTAACTTATTTGGCACGTGGCACAATGCCAGACTTCTTAATTTCATCAGCCCAGTCCTGGACGAACAAGCATAGGCAATAGATGCCATGCCAGTAACTTGGAAGAACCTGTTCAGCTACTTATTCCCACCATTAAAGCTTCTTCCTCAGATCTTACGGAAAATCGAATGAACACCAGGCATGTTCATTCTCGTAGCTCCAAACTGGCCATCGGCAGCCTGGTTCCCTCTGCTCCAACTTCTGATAGACAACCCCATAAACCTGCCAGAAAATACAAATCTACTGTCACAGAAGAAAGGAGGTATCCCTCCACCCAAACGTCAACGCCTTGAATTCTGCAGGTGGCTACTATCATCCACCTTCTTAAGGAGGCAGGAATACCTGAAGAGCAAGCCATCAGGATCGCAAGCAAAGCAATCAGAGATTCGGCCAACAAATTTTATGACAGTCACTGGAAGAAATGGTTTCATTGGCGCACTTGCGGAAAACCAATCCAATCAATCCCACTTTACCAGACCTGCTGAGCTACTTGTCAGACTTCTTTGACTCGGGCATAAAAGGATTTTAGTTCACCGCTCCGCTTTAAATTCTGTCTTTAAAGCCACAGGGAACGAAAATCTACTAGAAGACTATCGCATCTCAACCCTGATAAAATAGTTCGGAATTGAAAGACCCGCAACAAGAAGACTTTTCATAGACTGGGACCTTGCTTTGGGTTAAACTCTCATGAAAGAACCATACGAACCTATGCTAAACTCCAACCTTCACCTGTTGACAAGGAGAACCGTGTTCTGCCTCAAGCTTATGAAGTGAAGTACAAGCATTTTCAATGGATCAAGCCTACTTCTTCTTCTTTGAAGATTACAAGGCCCAGTTTCATTTAACTCCAAGATCCTCATTTACCCAAAAGCCCAACGAACCTACAAAACTGATAACCATTGCTGCTGTATCCTCAATCACAGGTGACAAGCCCAAAAGATTTCTCTGCCCCGTTTGAGCTTTAAGATTCTACTTGGAAAGGACTGAGAGCGATGAAAAGAAACCAACCGTTTTCGCCCTTCATAAAGAACTTCGGTGAAACTTCAGCGCAATTATAGCTAAATGGATCAAGACATTAATCCTGAATGCCTATGATTGCCACGACAATAACATCCGTATCACAGCACATGGGCTAAGAGTCATATCGATGTGCTGGGCCTTCCATAGCGGCATCCCCATTACTGAAATTTTACAAGCCACATCACGGAGAAACGCATCAGTCTTCATGTCTCACTACTTTAGGACAGGACTACTGATGCTGTTGGACTTCACAAGCTGGGACCCATCATCACTGCCAGAAGCTTTTATAACGGAAAGGGCCACCAAATCAGAAAGGCGATCCTGAGTCCCGTTTTCCTTTGTTAATTAGGTGCTAAATTCTGTGACTTTTTGGAGGACCAGCTCCTAATGCCTAGGGAGCGCGTCAGGTAGTGCCCACCACCAGAATGACAAGGTTTATTATAAATGCTAAAATTTATAATTGAGCGCTTTTGTATTATTACGGCGGCGAGTGCGCATGTGCACGTCGGGTTAGTGAGATGGCTGGTGATTGGTTTAAAACTTTAAATCTCTAGAGGGAAAAAGCATTTTGAGAATAAAAATGGTAGAATTTACAGGTAGTGTAGATTTTCGTTTTAAAGCAATAGAAATAGAATATAGCCGTTGCAGCGGCAAGTCTGTTTTTATCACTACAATACCTGCCTAATTTACCACCCTGTCTCACCTCAGTTACCACTAACAGTGTGCTCAGACAACAAAGATGGCCGACGATCTTATTGTTCAGTGTGTCACTTGATCAGGTAAACAGAGAGGTGTACAGGAAAGTCACTCTTTAACACGACATCTCGTACCTCTCCTTGTACACTTGCCCGAGTCCACGGTACTCCAGGAGTTGATCATCCATCCCAGATTTTTAGTTTAGCTGATTCCGGTTGCCTCCCCTTAACCCACTGTCTGAATTATCATCGTCATCACCCTGATTATGATAGCCTTATTCTGCAGAAGGCCTCCAATGCAAACCTCGTGTGCCTGCCTACTTTCTTTTACGTGTGATGACTTCAGAATGCTATCTGCCTTTCCAGATGATGTAACGCCAGCCAAAGCTTTTATTCCAGCCACACTACATGCTCACAACCAATCATCGAAATTACCGCCACAGTTGATCTGTCTTAAGAATACAAATTATTGTAAAGTTCGTGGTATAGCAAACTATGGATGAGGAATTCACATGATATTGTAGTAGCGGGATCAGAATTGATACACATTTACCTTTGAAACCTTCATGGATCGTTTGACGGAAATGGAAGGCCTTGCTTCTGGTATCTGACCAGTCCTTCATTTACACGGATGCATCAATGCTTTTTTTCTGCGCTGGTATAATTTACCGTTGGTAATGATACATCGCACGAATGTTTAGTCGTACGAGGAAGGCTTGTACAAGACTCGGCCAAGCCTATTCTGCTTTATTCTTTGATTGTCCTAGGTCGAGACTAGTTGTCACAGGCATACCTTCTAGTGGGTGAAATATGAGACATTTGTGTTCCATGGAATGAGTACACCAATGTACTGAAGGCTATGTTATGATCCATAGTACAGTGTGAACACATTTTAGATACCAAAAAGGAGTATAAAACCACTTTTAAATTACGTACAAAGAGTGGCAATAATTACATGTGTATTATCAAGGATATGATGTTTTCCTTCAAATTAAACAAAACAGACTTACGGCATACTTTGTCCCTGCAGTTCGTTTGCAATTAGATTTAAATTATGTTTCCGACAATAGGTCGCACTTTAAGATTGATATTAGTTCCGGAGATACTAGAGATTGGTATATTGCGTGGCGGTCATTTTGATGATGCTACAACTTGTTTTTCTACAAATTAAAAACTGAAAGATTAACGGCATACAATGCTTTGGCAATTCATTTAGCAAATTATCTCTTTCCAACGATATGTTACACTATAAGATTGATGTATTAGTTCCAGAGATACACAAGATTAGTATATCGCATGGTGGCTATTTTGATGACGTCGTAATATGTTTCCTCCAAATTACACAGAAAACAAATAGATTTACGGCATACATTGTTCTGGTATTTCTTTTAGCACATTAAATTATCTTTCCAACGATAGTTCCAGAGATAACTGAGAATTAGTGCATCACACAGCTGTTTTTTTCTTCAGATTAAAATAAAACTAATAGATTCATGGCATACATTGTTCTAACATTTCTTTTAGAAAATTAAATTATCTATCCAACAATAGGTCGCATGATATTGGTCTATTGTAACCCTACTTTTTCGGTTTTCATTGTTTAAAATTGTGGCTCCGAAATTACTTATCTTTCACCGCGTTCGAGCATTGTTATCTATTGTTAAAGCATTGTTTAAAACCAGGAGTACAAGTAGAACAAATGGGGGTACAAGTGGGAGTACAAGTCATAACGGCCTCATTCGTTTCGAAGATAACGCATTATTCCGCAGCCAATACCATACAATGTTTTCGGAGGATTAATATTTCCACTAAATTCAACATTTAGTAAACAAAAAAAGCGTAGCTTTTTACGAACAAACTAAATTCCACATCCCCCTTTTTAAAATACACATACGTAAGGGTTTCTAGTCCCGATTGGTCCCGGTACGAAAACTACCAAATGTCCACAAATTAAAATTTGCAACTAAATTAATTTGTCCAACTAAATACAACATTTCCTTTTTTAAAATACAGGTACGTTTTAACTGTTTCAATCCTATCTTGGACGCGTTGCCGGGACTGCAGCTATGTTGGTATGAACACCGGCAAACACAAAAAAAGTATTGTTTTTTCTTTTTACGATTCAACATTCAATATTTCCCTTTTTAAAATACACGTACGTAATTGTTTCTTGTTTACCAAGATCAAGACCTAGTTTTCTACAAATTCACCGGGACCAGAGTGTCTCAAACCTGGATCCAGTAACCGGGACCAAAAACATAGCCAAAAAAGAAAAAGAAACTTGCGTGTTAGGCATCGGGTAACCAGCCACCAATACAGAGAAAAAAAGGAAATGGCCACAGTATAAATGCATATTTTTCTTCATACGAAACAAAACGAATATCGTTATTGACTCACGTGGATGGAAATTTGTTATTTTCTTGACATCCGAAAGAATCGAGCATCGAAGATAACAATACTTTGGATCGACAATTGGAACCACACGTGGTTTAAACATTGTAGGGTTACAAGCAGATATTACCCTCTTTGTTCCAACAATGATTAGCGAACAAGTTGTTTTTGAAGCATTCTCGGGTTGCTACAATAATCCCTCGGCCCCCTCGGGAGTATTGTAGCAACCCTCCAACGCTTCGAAAACAACTTGTTCGCTAATCATTGTTGGAACAAGAGGGTAATATCTATTACGTGTCTTTCACGGCGTTCGAGGTTAAAGCATTGTTATCTATTGTTAAAGCATTGTTTAAACCCGGGAGTACAAGTGGGAGAACAATGCAGACAATGCCATACAATGTTTTCGGAGGTTTAATATTTCCACTAAATTCAACATTTAGTAAAAACAAAAAGCACAGCTTTTTACGAACAAACTAAATTCCACATTCCCCTTTTTAAAATACACGTACGTAAAGGTTTCTAGTACCGATTGGTCCCGATACGAAAACTACCAAAAGTTCACCAAATAAAAATGTGCAACTACCGTAAATCGTGGATTGAACGCCCATGGGCTTATGCAGTTAATTTGGCAAAAATAGGAGGGTGGGCTTTAAATCAAGCATTATCCATTTTCTAACCTTTCTGGACATCTATTACAGAAAATTCGAAGTTCTGAACGATGTCTGAAAGACCAATTTTTTCATCCTTTTAATTGCTGTGAAGAAGGGAGGAGGCTTCGGTGAGAGATGCCTTGTGCAGGTGCTAGGAGCTAAAGGAAGAGTCCACTATTACTACAGGGAGGAAGAATGGGCCAGTAAACATAGCAAGCAGTACTATCTTTATTCACATCGTATAACTTTTAGGTAATTTATCGTAGAAAAACGACAATTGGAGGGGTGGGCTTTAACTCCATATTTCATGATTTTGACTTTACAGCATTTTAAGGGGTGGGCTTTAGCTTCAACTGGGCTTTTAATACACGATTTACGGTAAATTAATTTTTCTAGCTAAATTCAACATTTCCCTTTTTAAAATACATGTACGCTGGAAATGCAGTTGGTCCTTAATGTTTTAATCCTATCTTGGACGCGTTGCCGGGACTGCAGCTACACAAAAAATATATATATATTTTTTTTTTTTTTACGAAAACCTAGATTCAATATTCCCCCAGATACAACATTTCCCTTTTTAAAATAAACGTACGTAATAGTTTCTTGTTTAACAAGATCAAGACCTAGTTTTCTACAAATTCACCAGGACCAAAGTGTCTCAAACCTGGATCTCGTAACCGGGACCAAAAACGTAGCCAAAAAAGAAACTTATGTGTTAGGCGTCGGGAAACCAGCCACTAATATAGACAGAAAAAGGAAATGACCACACAGTATAAATGCATATCTTTCTTTTTACGAAACAAACCGAAATCATCGTCGTTGACTGATGGGGAAATTTGTTATTTTCTGGATGGTCGAAGGAATCGAGCATCGAAGATAACAATGCTATAGTATGTCAATGACAACAATACTTTAGATCGACAATTGGAACCACACGTGGTTTAAACACTGTAGGGTTACAAGCCAGATATTACCCTCTTTGTTCCAACAACGTTAGCGAATAAGTTGTTTTCGAAGCATTCTCGGGTTGCAGCAATAATCCCTCGGGCTCAGCCCTCGGTAGTATTGTAGCAACCCTCAAAACGCTTCGAAAACAACTTGTTCGCTAATCATTGTTGGAACAAGAGGGTAATATCTATTACTTAGTTCCAGCAAGAATTCTTGGTTCCAGAGATACACAAGATTTAGTATATCACATGGCAGCCATTTTGATGATGCCATCACAGTTATAATCTTGACATCACTTCTAGGAGTGTCTTCCGGTTGATTTGGAAAGTACAATCTATGTACAGCTTCCATGAGCAATATGCAGCTTGTTGCCGGAACCGAAATGTTTTTGCACTATTAGCCGCTAACAGTGTGCATTATTAGAATATTTTGGTTGACGTTAAGTGTTGTAATGGAAAGTTTGCTATAGCCTATGCTAATGGCTAATGGAAGGGTGTGTCGAAGCAATGCCCGTTTCAAATTGCTTTTGTAACACTTGATCTTTTCTGTTTGCAAAGCTGGCTACACAATGGTTTAGAGTACAAACCCTTGGAATTGGATGCATAAAGTAAATAGCTAGACAAAAGTTCAGCAGGAATTCTAAACGATAATCACCTCCTCACTGTGCATTTATTAGTAGTCACAAGCAAATTTTACATAATTTGTAGACGGGAAAACAAAATCAATCATCCACTCAATGTCAACTAATTTTAATTTCTCAGCTAGTAGCAAAACTTGTGAAAGGAGTGTTAACAGTCACAAAGAACAAAAATAGGTAATAGTAATATCTACCCATGGTAATAGTAAATCTGCTAAACAGTAAATAAATAAAATGTGAAAAGTGTACTGGAGAGCAAGTTACACCAAATGAAGGCTGGCGAAGTCACAGGGTCAGGAATGTCCCGGGTAATGTCATGTTATATTATTTTGTCATTCACTTCACAATCCGCGATTCTTATTCACTATCTGTCTTCGGCTACGCTATTTGTCATTCACAAGCACAGTTACTGTTGTCCATTTGAACTGGAAGACTTTTTTTTTGCTTTGATGACTAGTTCAAAGGTTTCTGTTTTCAGAACATTTATAAATGTGTGAGGAGCCGAGCAAAAATATGGGCTATAAAATGGGGTCCAGATTCAGCTAAGTCTAGAAAGGCAGGGGAGAGATGCTACAAGTTCCTCGCAGTCCTGTAGAACAATTCATTTTTAGTCTTTGAAACATGAATGGACAATTTTCAGAATTTTTTGAACTGCAATAAATGCCTTATGTATTTATTTTTATCAAATTTTACTAACTTGTGGTTTGGGTGGGACTCGCTTGCCAATATCTGGTTGCGCCTTAAAACCGTCAGTGTGTCGGGCCCCATGATTTCTGTTGTCGGGCATATCCCTACTGAGGAAAAAGTAAACTCGCTTCTGGCTACACACGTCCCAACCTGCCTCTATATTCTCAGAAAATTAAAGTCATTGCTGTATTAATGTACGAACAATGGATGTCAAATAATTGAAATGTTAACGGCTAATTTAGAATTAACATTGGTATGAAACTATCGTTTTGCTCCTTGAAACGTGTTCTCCGGAAGTCAACATACAGTAATTCCAGAGAGGGAGGCTGTTATTGGTCAACCTCGACGACCCCTGCGATACCCTATGTGATCCCAATGGAAGAGACATAAGACGATGACGAGCACCACAGTTGTGTGGCAGAGGGGCAAAACATGAACAAAACACCCTAACCAGTAGTGACTGCAACTTTGTGGGAATAAATGTAAGCTGCAGAGAGTAATCGGTGTTGAGTTATTGCTCGAGACCCACTGAGCACGCAGTGAAGTGACAATCCAGAAGTCCACACTATATAACACCAGTCATAGTTAATGCCAATACCTTCCAGAAGTCTCAGCAATCAGCCAGTCATTATGGGAAGTGTACATTGACCTCGCTCGTTTACTGATAAGAACAGCATTATGGGGTCGACTTTTAGACTTTGATAACCAGCTATCAAGTTTTGCAAGGAGGGTTCGATGATAGGCGTAGGGGAGCACTGCTGTCACTCGGTGGTTGGTGCGAAATACGTAGCTGATCGAGCTATCCTATTTAGTTCTAACTGCTGGTAGGATTTACTGTGGCTCTTCATATCCACGCTATTAACTGTCTGCTTTTAAATTAAGCTAGGTCTTCTGGCTTTCCTTTCCTTCATCGTTCCTTAGCTGCATGCCTTTTGATGTGCAATTTGGTCCATAGAGCCTAGTTTTCTGGTACAATTGGGTGATTATTAACCGAAATTCAAGCCAGAATTCTGTAAGTGTGTAGATTTTGCCATGCCTTTTATATGGTTGTTTTAAGTCCTGAAGGGTGAAGTGAGGAAAAAACCGTGAAAACATACACATTATTTGCATCCATACTTAAACCTTCCTGGCTTAAATTTAGGCTCACAAAGTTTTGCTATAATTTAAAATGTAATTTTGTTGTAAATAAAAATGCTAAATCTAAAAGCTAGTGAAGGTTTTGCAAAGATAAGCCAAACATTATAATTAAAATTTATTTAATTAAAAAAATACCATTTCTAAAAACATGATTACAGTAAATAATTTGTGTATAGACAAATATAATTTAAAAATAAAGGCACATTTTTACGTCCCTCTAGTATCATCATTGTCTAAAACATGAAATGCAGCACCTAATGCCCAGCTTATTTCGTGACCGTCCAACTTCTTTCGTAACTGAAATAATAAACAAAGAGCTCAATAAATTTTAGTGGCAGGGACCGTATACTACACAAACAGAATAACCAGGGATAACATTTTAAATTAAGATTGGATTTATTGTGAGAGAACACCAGGTAATTAAACAATTAATTCTAATCCAGAGCCAACGTCATTGCATAAAGATGAATAGTTATCTATGGTAAGAGATGTCCGATTTGGTAAGCTATTAAAGAAAACCACAAAACCTTGACAAATGGGTTATTTATTATCTTGTTACCATACTTACCTCTAATACCCCTTGCTATTAGCATGTATGGGACCAACTATTGAGGTAATTAAGGAGTTTTCCTGTTAAGTTGCTACCTCTAATAGCACCTCTGGCTTGAGGCACTGCAATTGTTGCTCATGTGTTTAGCGCTGCGAAACAGCAGCACGTGGCAAGGGAGCGTCAGTTGCAGCAGTTCAGGCAAGATGATTGTCATCATGCAATAAACCATCACCAAACCATCCAAGAATCCGTCTTCACCCTTAATAGGCACCCGAACATGCACTACAGATCTTCGAACATAGGCCGACAAAACTTTTTGAAGAAATTGAAGCAGTTTTAGTGAACTTTCGAAATTTGGATGCAGCAGAATGAGTGGTGGCAAGGACATCGAAATTCAAATTCAACATACTTTTTCAACAATTGTTTATTGAAATACGATTCCGTTTCATTTTTAACGATTATCAAGAAGCCGAAGACTTTGCATCTTGGTCTGGAGCGACCACGAGGAGCAGTGCTTAGACCTACTGGATTACAGCGAAGCCCACACACCAACTGGCCAGAGAAAACATGGCAGCACTGCATGAAGCAGAATTAGACAATCCTAGTCTATTCTTTTCTTATCTAAGACTTCATTGCGATTGACAAGAACCCTTTGAAATAAGTCTCCCTTCGGTAAAAGTTGGTCTGCAAGAAGGCAGAATCGCATCAAACATGGGAATTCGTGAACAGTCGTAGGTTGAAATTGAACGAATGATTAGAGAAATTTGATTAACTGCCTTGCTCTCATGCGACAAATTGAGCATTTCGTTAACATTTTGGTGAATCATTTCCTTTAAAAGCACATGAAAATTGGAGTTAAAATTGTTTCCTACGTAGTGTGATTTTTTTTATATCGGGGATGTAAAGTACATGCAAGAAAATTTGATGCTGTATTTAGGTTCACGTTTTAATGGAAATTTTTGTTGAGTATCAAAATTTCAAATTTTGTATTGCTCTGCCACATCATTGGGCTGGGTCCAATTTTACTTTCTTCCCGTTTGTCAACTGGGAGTCATGACCCCAGTGGAGGGGCACCATTTCAAAATAGCAGAGGAGTTTTCATCAGCTTGCTGGGCTGTAAGATGGTGTGGGCTTGTTGTATGGGACCAACTAATGAGGTTATTCAGGGTCTTTTGTACCACCCTTTGGTAAAGTGTCCCAACAGAAAAAAGAAAACAACATGCAAATCCAACAAATGAGATATACGCCGGAAAATGCCATGCAACCCCTGAATGTAAATATTTGCATGGTAATTCTTGGTTCACGGGTTGCTGTGCATTTTTTAAAAGTGAACAAATGCATGTCTGCAGTTCTGTGTTCACCATGGTTTATTGGGATCCAAGATAATCTATCCCCACAGAAAATACAAGTTTAAAAAGGGGAGACACCCGTTAATGAATTCATTAGCTGGCCCCAAACATGCTTGGTGGTGGTTTAGTAACTTTTGTAGTTATCAGCTCTACAAAGATAGTTTCCCGGGGACATTTGTGATGGAAAAAAAAAAAAAAAAAACAAGAATTTTAACAGGTTAAAATTGGTTTTTACTATCGTAAAATTACTTACCTTCAGTACACATGCTAAATTCGCTAAATTTGGCTTTTCCCATGCTCAAACTAAAATTTTCCTTAAATTTTGAATTCAACACCAGTTGCCCGTTTTCTCCGCCAGGCGCGCTGCGCAGTCATACCTGCTGCAGCCGCCTGCCTCCCGTGGGAAAAACCCCATTCGCTTTGAACCTTTCTTGTTCCTTAGCGGGGAGGCGGGCGGGTTGTACTGAAGGTAAGTAATTTTACGATAGAAAAAACCAATTTTAACCTGTTAAAATTCTTGTTTCTTACTATCTGCAAATTACTTACCTTCAGTACTCATGCTGACTTTGTCGTTTCGGGGGCGGGCTCTAGGAACCTGTGTTTTTTTTTTTTTTTTTTTTTTTTTTTA
>JAHWFP010053746.1:0-13724 GCA_023313725.1 Lithobius niger | reverse complement strand
CCTGTCTGGAATTTTGCGTATTTTCCTCCGTACGTAAGTAATGTTGTAAGGCTTCCGATACAGATATTCGTTACTACCAGAAATGCAACCGTCTTCCCTGTAAAACTGACACCATGCGTGCCGAAAGCAACAACCAAGTGAGAAAAGCAAAGCCATTTGCTCAAGTTGTAATGAAAATGTGCTCCCCCAGACCCCCTAGCTATGGTTTTAAGGGTATGTAAATGACCATCCCTTCCTTCCTCTGGAAACGAGTGACAGTTCCGGTACTTTACCAATTAGAAATTAAGCACTGCTTCTGAACATGAAGAGGTATGTTTTTTTTTTAATTAAGATACTTGGCCTTGTTGGTGGCGTAAATGTTAACACTTTTTCTTCTAGGGAAAATTTTTGTTCGAGTTTGTAGCATTCCTTGTATGGGTCCTGAGGCTCCAGGTTAAATAAATCAAAAAATTAAAATAACGTGTAAAGTAATTTAAATTGACCGAATAAACATTATTGTAGTGTATATAAGGTTCTTATAATTTTTGTTTTGTTTGTAGCCTCAACTGCATCATCGTGTAGGTACCAGTAGCATTCCATGGCATGACGAGCAGTAAGCATTGGCTTAATTTTTTCATAGCAAACTGTAGGTAAATGGTCCAGCATTAAATCAGAGATTTAATCTTTTTTGTCTTTCAGAGTTTTAGATTTATTAATCGAGAAATACGAAAATACTTTAGCAGTCCTAGAAGAACAAAATGGCCATTACCAGGCAAGTATGCTAAGCCTCTATATTCTTTCTGCTCAGTTTTTACAATTTTTTACCCTCCTGTCACTTCAGTCATTAGAGCATTGTCTGAAATCTATTGCTAAGACTGTACTAAGACAAATTTTGTATGAAGTGGCAATGTTTGAGTTTAATAATTGTAATTCGAGTTAAGTGGTGCCGAGTCTGCAACAGAAGGGTCGAATATCAAGTTAAGTTTCAGTATTTAGTGAACATGGTTCATTTTCAAATTCTTTTACAGAATGTGCACAAGTCTAGAAACCTTGAAAGGGCTTAAACATTTTCAGGCCTGGAGTATTTTCCAAGCCTGAAAATACTTGAACATTGGCACGTGACCTCGAAAAAGCTTGGAATTTTTATTTTTTCTGTAATCTGCTGGACTTTAGTTAGGACTTTTGTCGGGGAATTATCTGAAATGTATGTACCAAACCGACTAAGTGGTTTGTTCACTAATGTAAATGAACTCAACAATTTTGATTATTGTCTGGTCTCCGTATCTGTTGGGTGACATTAAGAATGTTGAGGCAGTGCATAGGAGATATATGACGATGTTTTGAAATTTACGTTACAGTATTCTGAATAGGATGATCGGCTGGGCTCGCTTGGGTTGGAAATGCTTGCTGATCGAAGACAAAATCTAGATCTGATTTGTGCCTTCAATTTCCTGAGCGCACTCATTGACATCGATTGGTGAAAGCTCATGACTCTTCGGGTGGATAGGTTTGCTGGACCTCTTACTTTGTTTTTTCAGCGATGTCGGGTGGATGTTCGGTAGTTTTGCTTTGGTGACAGAGTGGTCAGAACTTGAAATGCTCTACCTGTAGATGTCAGATGTTCGCCGTCTCTTGGTGTTCATAAAACGTCGCCTGTCCGGGCTGTCCCTGTGCAAGACCATGGGATAGTTGATGGATTCACAGTCTTTTTTTATCCATCTAGACTTTCGCCTTGCTTGGATTCTTTATTTATACCTACTACTACTTATACTACTGTTTGCTGTTCGAATTTTTTGTTTTAACGAGGGTTGGGGCACTTGACTATTCGCACAAAGCAAGCTTCTACTTCACCTTGTGTGGTGATTTTTACTAGGCTACAACAAATTTGGTGGGGGCATTAGTACCTTCTAATTAAGGACTACATTAAGATCAGTTACAGAAAAGTGAAAATATATGCCGTGAAAGGTATGGAAAATCATCAGTGGTTGCGTGCACGAATCCTGTTTTAAATTTGTTAGTGTTATGAGGAAATTATACTTATTTGTCTGTGAGCTTCGTGTGTGCAAATTGTTTTATTTTTTATGTATGTATATATAAACTTAAAAATGGTAAAGTATTGGCAGTTGGCTTTTAATTTGCACCGCTGGAAAAATGGAAAAATAGAATGTCAAAATCTATTTTTTGGACGGACTCGGACTTTTCGAGTACCGATAAGACCACAAGCTGCGTTCAAGTATAAATTGAATATTCATCTCAAGGTCGCTCAGTTCAGCTTGAATTATTCGAGTATTGCACATTCCTAGTTGGATTAAACAGGACGGATAGCCGACGGCTCAACAAAAGTTAAATAAGTTGGTTTCTAAGGTCGTGGGTTCGATTCCCCACTCAGGCAGTCTAACATTTAAGTACAAAAGGCAATATAAATAGGTTTGCAACTGTGTTTATTTTCGTAATCGGAAGTGATGCCGTTAAATACTTGCCATTTTTTTTAAAGTCAAAGTTCGAGGAATTCAAAACCGGGATGCAGGAACTTGTATCCGAAAATGAAAGGTTAGTTTACATGAGCACACTTCTGATGGAATCTAATTAACAAGTTTTGGTGCTGTAAGTTTAAATTGGTGTATTTTATTTTGTTTGGAAATCCAGGCTTACTACTGAGTTGAAGCAAGCGTTGGAAAGCCAAATTCGAACTTTGGAAAGGGATCGTCCCGAGGCTTCTCAGCAGGATGCCGACCATGTGAATGCACTAAGGAAGCAGCTCGTAACTACCACTGAGGTATACAGGCAGACACTATAAGGATACTTAGAAAACTACACTATAAGGACACTTGAGCAAAAACCCTGTTTCTAAAAACGATGGTGCAAGCAGATGGTTTTTATTTTTAGGCTGTACAGGTTCCAGTATCAGTACCGCAGCTATACCTCCAAAGTTTACAGGTGCAGAAGTAGATAGCATATTTTCAAGAGCCACTTTTTAAAAATTCCGCCACGTTCAACATCATTCTTAGTAGTTGGGCTCTTAAATTTTGTCCAAATTTTGTGGAGATGTTGCTTTACATATGGCATGGATAGCCAGTAACTATGGACTCTGGATTTGGTATAGTTTGGGCAGGAGCGTGGCCAAAGATCAGGGCGCTGCCCTAATAAATAAATTTACTTTGAAATTGTTGTAACATTACAGCAATTCAAAAAGTTAAAACAATGTTCATTCTAATGTAAACTTTCAACAAACTAATTAGCACGGAATGTAAAACTTGCTAAAGAATGCTGTTCGTCGTCACCAGGCCGTAAAATTGTTGTCAGTTGCTTCGGGATCTAGATGTGAGAGTCTGCTAAGCTGAAATAAGTTTGATCTTCATACTTTCAGCCAATGATATATGTACAAGGCCCACTGCGAGGCTTTCATGAATCACCTATAGTTTTCTTTCTTCTTTTGAAGATCAGATAGTGCTTTGGTGTTGGGTGGTATGAGGTCCTGGGGATGGATATTCACCAGTGGTACACCTGCTTCCTCAAACTGTTTCACCGTGTTTAAACACCTGGGAGCACTCAAATTGCTGATGACTAAACACTTTGAGGAAGAAGGTGTGCCACTGATGAACATCCATTCCCCAGATTATCCTCACCTAGTTCACCAAACTCTAAAGGAACCATCTCGTTTTCAAATGAAAAACGAAAACTAGAGCTGATCCAGGAGAGCCTCTCAGCAGGCTCTATAGATCAGTGGTTAAAAACATGGAGTTCACACTAACTTCAGCGTTGCAGATGCATGCATGTAGATCCCGGAACAACTGACAACAACTAAGGGTGTGCGAGTAGAATAATTTTAATTCGAGGCGAGCCGAGTTTGTAACAGAAGAGTCGAGTATCGAGCCGAGTTCGAGTATTTGGTTAGCACACTTATTTCGCATTATGCTGCTTAATGGATTGTGTGGGTCAACGTCTACAACTGGTTTTTCAGTTTTTAGGACCTAACTTTATAATGGTTTGAGCTAGTGGTTTTTAATTTGTACCACCGAAAGCTCTCGTCGAGACGATGAATTTGGTATAGTTGAACGTCAAAATCGGTCAAAAATTGGCGAAGTTATCACATTTTCACCGGATTCGAGTTTTCCAAGTATGGATGCAAGCGACGAGCCGAGTTCAAGTATACATTCTGTACTCGGCTCGGCTGGAATTTTTCAAGTTTCTTACATCCCTAACAACAACTTATGGCCTGCTGAAGACTAATGGTGTTGTTTAAGACGTTTTACAACCCGTGCTTAAGTTCGTTGAAAATTTGTATTGCAACGGACATTGTTGTGAACTTTATGAATAAAGATGATATTAAATAAATTGAAAATACACGTTCCAAAGCTGTAGTTCACTTAGAATTGTGCCTACGTTTTAAAACCAGGGATATTGAAGTTGATTTAGTGGAACCGCTGCTTGCACCTCTTAGTCTGCTCCATCTTATTTGTGTCCTCCATTTTTTACAGATTGTTGAGTATTTCTTTATAAATTTTATGTGCCGGTTTATTTTATCTTTTTAACAAATTTCTTTGAGCCCTACGTCATCAGAAGCAAATATATGCTCATATACATAAACTGGCACAATTTTGAACCATACGAGACATTTTTGAAGGTAATAGTAGTTTTGTAAAGGGAAGGGAAAAAACATGGTATGTAGTTAAACTAAAGGTACTGAACATAGTTTTCATCGTAAAGTTTTGAGGAAATTTCTTTTTTTTTTCTAGGAAAAGGAGAATGTTCTTGAAATGTGGCGTGCTGCTCTACGTGAAATCGAGAGGTTGGAGGATCAGTTACAGGTAACCTTCAACCCATACATAGAAAATATTCTGTGTTTACGCCTCAGTAAGTCGGGGAAGGCCTCTTTGTTTACTTTAGTAAAACAGGCCTTAGCATTCAATGTTTGTCAATAAATAGAACATTTAGAACCTTGGTCCACATCGCTCCCACAAGCCGAATTATAATCCGTAAAGTGAACTCTTTTTATTTTTTTAAAACCGAATAACCGGGGCTCTTCCCCTCCTCCCCTCGTCTCCCCAAAACCCGAAAGGTGTCTAATGCTAAAATAAATTCCGTGGGCATATACAAAACTACTCTGTTGAAGCCTGACGTACCATAAAATGTTCCAACTTCCAGTGCTCTGCCCCTGACCCCATACCTTAGCTGTTCATGTGTACCCCCCTCCAACATTTTTGAATGACCCTTAAGTCGTTCGGGAGGGGGGGGGAGCCACCAAAAAGCACATTTGTTGACTTTTCGTCTGAAAGAAAGAATGAGAATCAGATCCGTCTAACCTGTTCACCCTCACTTACAATATTGCCTACAATTTGAAAAACCGTATTCCACAAAGCAAGAGTCCAAATTCGTAATTTAGTTTCTTTTCCTTCCCCCGCCCCCCTCCCCCCTAAAAAATTACTAATCACAAAAAGGATAAAAGTATGCCCTATACGGTACATCAAAATCCCCCTCCCCCCAACATCCTTGGCAGGTAGTCGGGGTGTGATGCTGCTAAAACATTGGAGTGAATGGCACCCCAAAAAAATATTAACGTAACCCCCTGGTCACCATCTTCCAAAACCGAACTCTAGACTCACCAGTCCACCTCTGGTCAAGTCTGTTAGTTGTACATCAATTTCTGATTAAATTAGCACATAGAATTTAGAAAAATTTGATGTGAATTTAACGGTTCAGAATTTATCATCGATACCAACATATGATCAACAGCATGGTATCTTTAAAAAATATTAAAATGGTTTATAGGACAAGTGCGAAACGAATACGGTATTAAATGGTTTATAGGAACGTCATAAATCGACATATTCTTGGCAAAATAACAAAACTGCAATATTTGACCAATAGACAAACTGATCTAGCACTTTATATCGGCCCCGACACCAATACTAGTAATAAGTAAGGCTGCACCGAATGCAAACTGTTTAACCAAACTGAACAAACTTTAAACATACCAAACGCCAAACACTTCCGAACCGAACCAAAAATATACTGAACCAGTCAGAATGTAAAGTAGAATTTAAATAACTTGGTTCACAAAGGTTCATATTTACTAAAGTACCAGTTTCACATGGACTTGTAAGAAACTTTATGACTCTTTACATATTCCCTCATAACTTCAAATTGGTTAAAGCTAGGAAGTTGTGATTTGGAACATCAGAGAGATGGCGAAAAGACCGTCAAAAGGATGTATTCAAAAATCAAAATCCGTCAACTAGAAGTGCAAGTGTTCGGTTTGTTATTTTTCTTTTGAAAGGCTGAACACCGAACCGAATACTGTTCGGCCATGTTCGGTTCAGTACAGCCTTAGTAATAATGTAATAGTTATAAACTTAAAGGTAGAAACAGGGTTTATTTTATTGGTCCACATTTTTTTTTTGCAGAATAAGAGGGAGTTTACAGATAGCAGAATTCTTCAGGAACAGACACTAAAGGTTAGTACCCAATATCGTTTGTAGTGTCTCACGGCCATTTCGGTACTGTTTGTGCTTGGTCATTGATGTTTTGCTGCGGCGCTTTTAGGCATCACACTTCTGAGAAATATGTGAAAAGTTTTTAATCACCAGGTCTGCAAAGTACCGTTGAAGGTATTGGTTAAAAAAAATGAATATTTCCAATTTTGGGTTCTGTCTACAAGTACCGTGTTTTATTAAAAAATGTGGTGTCAGTACAGCAGACAGAAATTGGATTTGTCCCCATTCGGTGTCACGCCAATACTTTGTCACAATTTTATGTAATTGTCCTTTCTGTGATGGTCACTTGATTTTAGTGTTTAGTGATAAAAGTTATTTTTGATGCCTTAAAATTTATGCATTTCATTTCCAGGTGAAGAACCATTACAATGAAGCCATCCTTTCGCTCAATGTACATATTGAAAAAATAAAAGAGGACTTAAGGTGGGTTCTATTGTCGAAATACTAAATGTGCTTTTCAAGCACTAGTGGAACGACTAAGTTGCACAACTGTTTCTAAAGAGCAGCCGTTACTTACTTAAGGCCCGATGCTTTTAGTACCCAAGTGCGCTAAATCCCGGTGCTTAAACACAACCTATAAGATTGAATGTAACTTTCAGAACCTTTTAATTATGAATAATTAATCTGGTGTTACAGGAGAGCACGAGAAGAGGGCCAAGGAAAGAGCGTTCAAATCTCTGATCTTCGCCTGCTTTTAGAAAATACGAAAGATCAGCTTCTCGCAAAGGTGAGAATGTCCTAAGGTTTTGTTTTCATCTAGTAATCATAGCTACAACAGAACAGATCTGTTTAGTAGTACCAACCCTTATTCGGGAATATTTTTCTGCACTCAAACGTGCTGCAACGCTAGTATGTCGGCCTTCTCCTTGATGGTGCCCTGTTCTTAGGCTAAAATTTATATGTTTCTTTATTTTTAATTTAATTGTCCAATTTGAGTAAATGAGTGTGTACCTAAAAGCAAAAACCACAAGAGCCACTACATGTGCCCTTTAAGTGTGATGGATATCGCATAACTGTCAATTGCCGTACCGACCCGATTGTAAGGCAGCTCGAATCTAAGACGAATTGCCGTTTTGGCCTCATAAATTCAACAAAAAATAAACGGGAACGATTATAAGGCAGACAACTTTCACGCAAGTTTCTGCCAGTGCCTCTATTACCAATACGGTTGGTACCACAGTTACTATTATAGTTCAGCCAATGCCAATTCAGAATATTTTTTGTCATATGAGTTTTTTTTTTAATTGTGAACTACATAATAATTTTGAAGGTTCACTTTTGGCCATATTAGTTTTTACTAAGTAATTAAAAAACTTCTCATTAGGAACAATGGATAGCTCTCAAAAAGTCGATTCGAATGGTGTATTCAAACGTCAAAATCGGTCAAAATTTGGCCGAGTTATGGATTTGGACGCTAATAAAAGACAAAGATGCAGTTTTAATGGAACAAATTCGAAAAAAAAAAAACTGTCTTATATTCGGGCCAGTATGGTACCTCCCCTATAGGCATGTGCGAATAGAATAACTTTTAATTCAATTCGAGCCAAATCGAGTTTGAAACAGATGAGTCGAGTATTGAGCCGAGTTCAAGTATTTGATGAACATGTTTTGTTGCCAAGTTTCTCTTTAATTTTTTAAGATAAATAAGAACTAATATGCTGCTTAACTGACTGTGTGGTTCATGGTTTTTCAGTTTAAAGGATATATCTTCAAAATGCTTTGAGCTATTGGCTTTTAATCTGCACCATTAGAAAGCTCTTATCGAGACGATGGATTTGAAATGTTGAAATTGGTCCAAAATTGAATTATCTCGTTTTCATTGGATTGCAGTTTTTTGAATATGGATGCAAGCCGAGTTTGAGTTTTGGCTCGGCTTGAATTTGAGCATACTCGGCTCGGCTCGAATTTTTCGAGTATCGCACATTCCTACTCCCCTAGTGTGTTACGAGGTAACGAACCGAATGAGGTTTCGTTGTAATTCGGACGAATTGGCGTATTGCCTGTCTGTCTGTTTCTCTCGCTCTCATTTTTATTCTACAGTTGCGTTCAAAAACACGAACCGATCGAATGAAATTTGGTAGGGCTATTTTTTTTTACCTTAGCATTATTAAAATATCGTATTGTCTTGCAGGCAAGCTCACATAATAAGCAGACCGAGAAGAAAATACTTTGCCCAAAAGTACCGACAACCCAAACATTTTGTGTACATTCCATTCCAAGATGTGAAAATATTGATGCTGTTAATTAGCACTTCATGTTGTAACTATAAATTACGGGTCGCGCTACTCTATTGAAACTTCAGTGCACGAATGTCGCTTACTGTACCAAGTTACTTCTAGCGTACGATTTTCGCTGTTTGGCTTGTTTTCCTTGTTTCTTTACAAATTAATGAGGTTAGATTAACTAACTTTGATCTTTGAAAGTTAATATCGCCAAAACCCCTTGCCCAGTTTTCGAAATTTTCGAACTCAAGTTGACAAATAAAGCACAGGATTTGTGTAAAAAATTTCATACGAATCCAGCAATATGTTCCAAAGCCATCGTTGAAACACTGCTGGACAGACAGACAGACAGACAGACAGACATGCACACCAACCGCACCATGATTAGTGCCTTTGTATTACTTCTCTCACTGAGTGCCACTAAAATTATGTGATATTCGCACTGATTATTCTCCACTAGGACAAAGAGAAAAGTAACATTCTTTTAAGGGAAAAGGTACTTCAAGACGAAATCAAAAATGTGCAAGAGAAGTTATTAGGACTTCAAGCCAAGTATGTTTCTATAGCATAATTTCTCTCTTATAACATGTTGTTAAAATGGGCTGGTTACATTTTATGCTTGGTATCAATGTTGTAAGTCAGATTGCTATGTTAATCTTTTCAGCCTAGCTACTAATTTACGAGAAATTGTTGAACTTCGAGAACACAATAACACCTTGGAAGAACAACTTGTCCATTTTCGAGAAAAAAGGTAAGTTTTTTTTTTTTGTAAATTATTTCACTGCATAAAATGTTTAGTTTACCTAGTCCATTGTATTGTATAAAGATTTTACGTGAGATTTAGTTCAGGATAAAATAAACTTATTTTTATAATATAGAGTTTGCCAACGCTGGGATATAGGCGATGAAGTTGATTAACTATTCTTCTATTGCCAATGTTACCAGTCCATAAAAAATACAAAGCTGAAACTGTTACATAATTTAACAACCATGTTTTCATACTACATTATGGGGAAATATCAGTGGTTTAACATGAATTTTTGTCCAAAAATCGTATTTTTTTAAAATTAAATGCAATTCTTTTGATATTTTTCTATACATCGTTCCATATGTTAATCCTAAATCTGGCTAGTATAATTGAGAAAAAAGCAATTTTGTAAACATGAGTGAAAAAGACTGAACTAAAACATGCTAACTTTGACTTGGTTTTTCTCACATTTATATTTTCGCAGTATTCAATTTCTTCGGAAATCTATTATTTGGTGTAGAAACGTCATACCGAAGTCATTGATGTCCCTTTTTTTGGTGCTGGAATTGTAGAATGTGATGACACATGTTTTCTATAGCTAATACAAGTGCTTTAATGTTAATAACAGTTTATATAAAACTAAAGTTTGTACAATGCATTTCTTGATCTTATTCGTAAACACAGAAACACACTTTCCGAAAGTAGGAAAGGCTCACCACTAACCAGTTGCCTATTTTCCGCGGTTACAAACAAATAATCATTGTATCAGACAACACAAATAAACCACAAAGCTTTCAATTAAAACACATTAGAATGTAAAAATTGGGTCAGTCCATAACACTTTAATGCTGGTCAGTGATATAGGTAATAATCTGACGAGTTTGTAAACAGTTTTTCCTGTGATGGTCTCTCTCTCGTGGGTTTCGCAGAGAAAAGTGGTAATGGAGTTCCTTTCCAACAGCTATTAATTTAGTTCTATTTGGTGTCAGCTATGCAGAAAAGACAGTTTCGTCTTTTGGAGTAACGAATATCATTATCGGCAGCGTTACAGTGGTCCAGTACCGATATGGCAAAAATTCCAATTCTACTGATAATCAATATTGGCCAATTCCTACTGCTGTGGACAAGTTTCATGCAGTTAAACCCCCAAATTTCAAGTTCTACTTGTGCGTTGCTATGAGCCCATGGCTCTGCGATTTTTGTGTGTGTGTATTATATATTTTATTTCTAGTTGCTGGCACGAAAATATCTACTGCCCGTTAATCTTTTCGATAAGGCAATAGAAACCAATTTTGACTTCGGAAAAATTGGGCTTTCTAATTGCCGGCATGAAAAAATCTACTACCTGTAAATTTCTTACATTCAGTTTCTGGCATCCATATATTTTCGGTAAGGCGATAGAAACCAATCCTGACTGCCGGAAAAATGGGGGTTATTGTTACATCAATATTGTCATTGGTCGGCTTCTCATGTAGCTCATCGTTAGAAGGACACCAAGCTGAATTGATGCATCAGCTTAAAGAAAGTGTTCAGATGACGGAAGATGCTCTTCTGGAAAAAGATCAAGCAATTTTGAAATTAGAACACACACGTCAAGAGGTGGATCGTTTGCAGATAGCTTTGACACACCTACTGGAAGAAGCTGGAGTTCGCACCAAGCAAGAGGTACACACACATTTACAGTATAGTAGTGAGCATTGCTAAAGCAACGGCTGTACGTATTCAGTTTTAGAATTTGATGTTTACATTGATATAAGATTTACAGCGTAAATAAAATCTTAACACTAGGTACACCATTCACGCCAAAATTATACAGGAAATAAAGTCACCATTTTCGGGGGAAAAGTACACCGAGTAGCACGGAGGTTTACATAGATTTAAGAGAGCAAAAAGCTTCCCAAACGAAAAAAAATGAATCATTCCTCCAATTTATCGAACTTGTACATCTACAAATTATTTAGACATACGCTAGCCAAGTGTGTCGCCGCCAAGTAGATGACTTATTCATGTTGGAGCTTAATTGTTAGAGCGTAATTGTTAGAGTGTAATTGTTGCCAGATGGCGGCTCAGTAGCAGACTGCGTCTTTTAACTGTAACGAGCTTATTAAGGCTGTACAAATGCAGATACCGTATCGGTAAATCTGCAGATATTCAATGTATCGGAATCGGATCGGAATCGGTATTTCTTAGAGATTCCCTTGCAGATACCACACTTCACCCTTGATGATGTAGAGTTTCATGTTTCCTACCTGCTGTGTGCCACAGTTCTGGAAATTGAAGTGCAACACAAAGTTTCATCCTGAATAAAATCATTATCTGCATCGAGAACTTTGTGTTCCCTGCCTTCAGACGGTCACGATTCCAAAAATAACAGTGCAACACGAAGTCTCGTTTTGAATTAAATCAGTATCGGCATCGGTATCGGTTTAACAGATGATATGCTGTATCGGATTGGTATCTGTGTCGGATCGGTAGAAGTGATATCGGTACAGCCTTAGAGCTTATACATAATTTCAGCAAAACTGGTGTAAATTCCCCATGCGGTAGAAATCTTTGGTAATCGTTGGAATCAAATGTCTTGGGTCCAATAACGAAGAATACCACAACATTAAAGATTAGGAAGGTGTCCTTTGTGGAGAAAACGAGGCCTTAATAACGTTGATTTTGTGTTACTGGCTAGCTAGCTGGGCCAGGGCTACTAGCTAAGGTCAGGGCTCCCATGTTAATTGTCATAGGGTATAAAGACACGCCTACAGCTCGTTAGGAAAAGTTTGCATATCTAAATTTTGGCACACAGGTAAAGAGTAGTACTGGGAGTGCTTTTTTGTAAAATGGGGGTTACAGCTAGAAGCAGAAGTGGTGCGTAAATGCAAAATTATTGTTGTAACCATTGTTTGTATTGTTATCCAACCGTCTATTAACATGCTTAGGTGTTATACGCTAACCATTTCAGTACTTATGTACCGCAGCAATTCACTCGAGTTTTAACAAAATAACTATTCTTGAAATTATTGAACTGTTTGCTTCAACGACATGGTAAATAAACTAACCTTGTTTGCTGGCTGGATACTGTTCAGTGAATTTCATATAATGTGATATTTGAAAAGTGAAATATTATATGATCAGTGAGTTTTACAGTATGTGATTGCTAAGGTACGTGAATACACCTTGGTAACTAAACTACGAAAGTTACAACAGAAAAGAGACTGGAATCTATCATTGCCAGGAAAATTTGAAACACAATGCAGATCGTGAGCACAGGGTCCAGTTAAGTAGGAAAAAAGTAATTTTTTCAAAGAAGTAGGTCTTAGTAATGTGCCGGGTTTGATGGTTACGCTAGACTTACGCTAGTGTGGAGCCACCAAGTAGACGATCGGCCAAGTAGGTGAGATTAATTGTGATTGAGTGAGTAATTCCAGCTTCATTGTGTGATTAAAATTAACCAAGGGAGGAGCAACTGAAGGGGTATGCGTTGATTGAGTGAGCGAAGCAAACGAAAATCAACGTTCGTTAGCCAGTGCGCTCAAAAATGGGATTGAACAAACTTAAGCATGTGAAACATGGGCATACAATAAGCCAAACCGTGTCAATTTGACTGATGTAATGGCTAATTGGTCAATGGCAAATGTGAAAATTATGAATGAGAAAATTTATAGACATAAAATACCTCCAGACAAAAAAGGTAGAGATGACGATTAGATCGTGGGATTGTTTTTATTCAAGGCCTACGGAAGTTGATATCCATCAAAACTGTTAAAAGAGAAGGAGCCAAGGAGCCAAAAAGGGTCAGCCTTTGAAAGTAGTGATATCATTCAACTAGGGAAAGGCCGCTAAGGTTAATCCTATGAGCCAAGTTAATCACTGTATAATACTTTAAACGTTAAATGAAAACTAGAATATTGCTACCACTAGTTACAATCTTGTAGTTTCATTTAACTTTCGAACTATTAGTTGGCACGATTAACTTCGTTAATAGGATTACCCTTGGCGGTCTTACCCTGGTTGGATGATATCACTACTTTCAAAGGCCGTCCCTTTTGGATACTTGGCGGCTTCTCTTATACTAGTTTTGGTTTTGGATGGATAAATTTTAAGGCCAAGTACACGATTTAGTACATTTTGTGGTATCATAAACTCATAAAAACGCACATTTTCAAATTCAAAGATATTTTTCCACTTCAATATCTTGCAAATTTTTGATAGTCCGCCACTGAAATGTTACACGACAGCCAACTATCTCCTTCAGGCCACGTAATGCACAACAAATCTACCAAATCTGGC
>JAHWFP010053741.1:0-10733 GCA_023313725.1 Lithobius niger | reverse complement strand
CGACGACGAACACCATCAAGATGGCGACAATCAACAAGTAAGTGCCGGACTGTAAGTGGCCGTCGACACCAAGAACATTCAGGAGGGTCAACCCCCCGCAAAAGGAAACAGTGAGTAAGTCGGGTGTGACCAATTCGCAAACGGGCCAACACAACCTCCTCACGGCGACTGCGGCGACACGCCGAGTGCCACTCCTCGACAGTGCCTTTAATGGCCCGTAACTTATTACCGTCCTGTCTGTCCCACAAGGTTTGCCAAAAAGCGTGTAACCTCAGACGCAGAGTTGGAAAGGCATCTGAGGGAACAAGGCTGAGATCCCTACCGAGAGGGCCAGAAAGGGCCCCTTCACGTAGTCGGCACCTGGCACGTCTTCACGTAGTCGGCGATGTCATCCATCATGTTATGCCAGTAACAATGAAGACTAATTAGTTCATAAGTACGTTTTCTACCGAAATGGCCAGCCGCAGGAGCTGAATGGTAGTCGCAAATACAAAAATTCAGTAATGAGCGGGGAATGCACATTTGACTCAGATTCTCCATTCGGCCCTGCTTTGGATCCGCTAATCTAATCCTATACAAGATTCCATCGTAATCCTTAAAGAAAATACTTCGTTTATTAAAAGCATCGATCAAGTCGTCTGCTGACCTATCTGCCAAACGATGCAAAATCTCCCTAAGGTAAGGATCATTTCTCTGTTCTGCCGCTAGGTGTTGTCTCGTCCAGTCTGGAAACTGGCTACCCAACACGGCGATAGGAATCTCGATTCTGGATAGCGCATCGGAGAGGGGGGGGGGGGATTGAGGCTTAATGGCGCGTCGACAACTTGGTCGCATCGGAGACAGCAAGTAGCCTACCTGGTTTATGACGTAATACGAAGTCATATTCACGTAAATTAAGTAAAATTCTCTCCAATTTAGGAGGTAAAGAGGAACTACAGTAAAGGTAGCACACTGCGACATGGTCCGTGGTTAAAAAAAATGTTTTACCTAAAAGGTAAACGCGGAATGCGTCAATAGAATGAATAATCGCTAGAATTTCCCTAGTCGTTGTAGATTCTTTACGTAAATTTTATAGTTTAAAAACTTTAAATTCGACTAGGCAATTTTCACGATATGTAGAGTTAGGCCATCGGCATTCTTGACCAAACCTCTATGCATACTTAAGTGTTTAGGGACCACTTCCTAAATATTAGCCACAGCACTATTATTTATGTTTTATTTAACTAAATGGGTTAATAAACTAATAAAAATTCAGATGCAGTTAGTGTGCCGACGATTTCACTTGATCCAGTGCAAACCTCTAACGTAGCATTAACGTCCCTATGCTCTATTACTCGCTCAGGCGAATTTTCTGTTCATTCGTCCCATGTTGACATACTGCCAGCCCGCTCCTCGTCAAGTGAGATACACCAGAGTAAATTGGGTTTACAACTTCCATCACAAGCCAGTTCAGCCATGCCATCGCAAGTTCGGGCGCCCACGTATCCTTCCGAGCTTAATCAGGCTGCCACAAACAACTGCCACTCGTCTCTTGTCATGCACCCATCCCCTGCCGTCATCGAACTGTGTGATCGCCAAAATTCTGCCCATTTGCTTAAAAACCATTACCACCGCAAACAAGATTCTCAGATCGTAAGCCAAGAGGAAATCTTGCAGGGCGAACAGCAAAGGTGTACTATTTTAAACGACAAGCGTCCAATCATTATTATTGGTGATTCCCACGCCCGTGACCTCCGTTTTGGCAGCAACAAGGACTCTCTTACTTGGACCTGGCCGGGGATAAAGGCAAATGATCTTATCGATAAAGTCCCGTCTATCCTCGAAACTGTGAAGCAAGATGCAATATTCATAATCTGTTTGGGCTCCAATAACATCGGTCTAGATAGGCCTAACAGAATTGTGTCCTTTGTAAAAAAAATTATTGATATGATCCTTGCCAGTCCGTTTGGTACTGATATCACTATTCTGACTCTTCCACCAAGATTTTATTCAAACAGGTCGGAGGAAGACCGTGAGGTCTCCCACACGAATACCCTCCTACGAAATTTGTGCATCGAGTTAAACATGAATTTTATCTCCATTGACTCCCAAATCTGGGCACAACGCCAGCTACAAGATAGGGAAGGCTTACACCTCACGGCACGAGGGAAATTTGTACTTGCTAGAGAGGTGGCACGGATCCTAAATAGAGAGGAAAACGAAACAATGTAATGGGAACTAATATTTCCAACTTGACACAATGTGCTTCTCTTGCGACGTGCCAAAAAAACACGGATCTGCACTGCGTTCTTTTAAATGCCCGTTCCATTGTTAAAAATCTTGCACCATTTTTTGCCTTATTAGCTAGTCTTAAGTTTGATATTTTGTTTATAGTTGAAACCTGGCTTAATAGTTCCATTACTGATGCTATGATTACCAGAAATCTCCCTTACTCGGTCCTTCGGAGAGATCGCGGGTCGCACGCGGGTGGGATATTAATCATTTTTCGCTCTGAGATTCGAGTGGCCCATGGAAAAACTGGTGTTAATACTGAAGCAATGTCCGTACACTTGCCCGCCTCAAATTTAAATTTTATTTTAGGATATCTACCAAATAGCCTTTGTGAGCAGGCAATCTCAAATATGTGTTGCTTCATAACTGAAGCGATGCATAACTCTTACCTTAATGTAATAGTTGGAGACTTCAACTTGGCCTCGGCCAATTGGTCAACTTTTACAGCGTCTATTCGACAGCACCGGATTTTCCTGGACTCTATTCGCCCACTGGGGCTCCGTCAACTTGTGGATAAACCCATAAGGGGGTCTAATACCCTAGATATTGTTCTTACACAAGATGACCGCTTGGTCTATAATACTTGCGTCATTGATAACTTGGGAAGTAGTGATCATTCTATGGTAACCTTCTCGGTAAACTGTTTGACTACTCGGTCTTCTACGACGGGGCAAACTACTTGTAAGATTGATTTTAATCTACTACGCCACCTACTAGGACAGATCAACTGGGAAAAATGTTTTACTCACCACTCTTGTTCTATCCAGTCGGTTTGGGACTGTTTCCTTGAACTGATATTCGGTTGTACCGATGTCTGTCGCCTGGCCACCAAGACCCCAGATCGTAAGACTGCATTCCTTCCAAAACATCTCCGCAAATTGGGACTTAAAAAACTACGGCTGTGGCGTCGTTATAGGGACTCCCGTACCCAATTAAACCTTGCAGCTTACGACACCTGCAGTTCTGCTTACAGTGCTGCGGTCTCTACTTGGCACACAAAATTGGATTCTGCGGTTATTGCCGAGGGCAGTCTGTCTGCCCTTTTTAGGCACTATCGAAAGATGACTGATACTACACGTTCTATTCCCCCACTTTTGGTCGGCGGGTCTTACGTTACCAATAATTTTGACAGGGCTGTTGCCCTCAACTCCATCTTCATTTCGAATGGGATGTGTGATAACGGGATTATTCCACCACTTACACCTTCTGGGTTAGATCCCGGTAACACATGTAGGACATTAATAATTGACCCCATCGACATCATGCAGTCGATTCATCACCTTAAACCCAGTCACGCCGTAGGTCCAGATGGTATCTCGGCGTACTTTCTTAAACAGATTGCTTGGGAAATTTTGCCTGCACTAGTGTACCTATTTAATTTTTCTTTTGAGAGTGGAGAAATCCCTGTGGTCTGGAGACAGGCCATTGTTGTACCAATTTTTAAGAAGGGCAATGCATCCCTGCCCAACAACTATCGCCCCATCGCCCTGACTTCTGTTATTTGTAAGGTCATGGAAACAATTGTACGTAAGACTATGCTGGATCATTGTGTAAAACACCAATTATTAGACGTTGCCCAGTTCGGCTTCCTCCCAAATCGTTCAACCACACTACAATTGTTGGTAGCTATGGACCGCTGGACTACAGCTGCGGATTTGGGCATAGGTTTTGATGTGGTTTATTTTGATTTTCAGCGTGCCTTCGACTCGGTGGTTCATACAAAACTTGTGGCCAAACTCAAACAATTCGGTTTTGATGGACAACTGCTGAACTGGCTTTGTGCTTTTTTACGGGAACGTCAGCAACAAGTCCGAATTGAAGATTCATGCTCTACTCTTTTACCTATTTTAAGTGGAGTCCCACAGGGCTCCGTCCTGGGGCCTCTACTTTTTTTCATTTTTATTAATGATCTTCTACCATCAACTGGGTCTGGTGATGATTTAAATCTCAAGTTTGCGGATGATGTTAAGACGGGTCTGGAAGTACTTGATTTGGCTGACCATCACAGGCTAAATAGCACCATAGCTGAGGTCACTGCTTGGTCCACACGGTGGCAGTTGCCTCTCTCGAGCGAGAAGTGCTTCTCTTTTTGCTTAGGGAGCTCTCCCCAACTATCTCCATATACTTTGAACGGTCTACAGTTAGAATGTAAAAATGAGATCAGGGACTTGGGTGTCTGGTTTACGTCCGATCTCAAGTCTTCAACCCATTGCAGGAAAATCGCGGCCCAGGCCTTCCGTCGCCTCTACATTGTTAATCGGTGTTTTTCCCGTGCCAATTCTGAAACTCGTGTCTGGGCGTTTAAAGTGTACGTGCGACCAATACTGGAGTATGCCAGCCCAGTCTGGTCTCCATACTTACTCCAGGACATTGACCTACTCGAGTCCGTTCAGCGCCACTTTACTAGGTCACTAACTGGTCTCAGACATCTCCCTGCTGGGGATAGATAACAACGCTCAGGCCTGGAGCCGCTGGAATTACGACGTCTCTACGCAGACCTCTCGCTGACTTTTAAAATTGTGCACAACATGTTCCCACTTGATTTTTCCTTTTTCGACTTTGTGGGTAGTTCTACGACACGAGGACACTCATTGAAACTTAGGCGGGCTAGGTCACGACTTGACTGTCGCTTGAATTTCTTTGCACTTCGCGTTATACCTCCATGGAACGCTTTGTCTGAGGACATTGTACACTCCCACACTCTTTCGGCCTTTCGTCGTGCCCTACATGACCGCGATCTCTCTGTATTTCTTAAGCGAACTTACTAATGTTTTTTTTTTTTTAACCGTATTTAGGGGCGGTGTAAGTGGGCAACCCTTCCGTTTCCTGGTCGCCATTTTTTTGGTTGGGGACCAAATTCAATTTATTATTATTATTATATTATTATTATAATCTAAAAAACTTTACGAAAATCACGTAATGTATTACAGAAGGAGTTAGGCCTTCTAGATAGAACTCTGATACGCACAGGTTGTAGGGTGTATTGATTACTGTAAAAACTAAAAGCTACCTGTTTTTAAGTAACGTTCATGGATGTGAACATTTAAGACTTTGATACTTGTCAAAATTCAATGTAAACAAAACTGTGTTTGCAATCGCCGATGTTTAACACTTGAAGTTTATTTAAACTTGCCTTGTTTTAATTGTAAAGCCTTCGAAGTTCACTGAACTTATTTCTGTGAAGTCTGATGTAAATATTTTTGCATTTCATGTTTTATTAAAAACTACCAAGATTTTTTATTTAACACTTGACTTCGTTTGATTAGTAGCTAGTTTAAGGTTAGTCAATTTAACTGCCCTTTAAACCAGGATCGCTATTAATTCCCACCTGGTGGCAGCCACGATAGATGTATTATTGTAGTGATATTTTAGATTCTCAGGCAAAAGAGTTCCCTACCCCCAACATCGGGTCAGTACTGCCAAACTAAGGTAAAAGGAAGCTAGTGCAATTTTGTCAGAAATGAGTTAAATGTGCTGCCTGCACAAGAAGTAAGTGCTCAATTTTTCTATGCTGTGAAAATGAACAAATTTCAACTAGAAATATTGGGGTGGAGAAAGGAAGCAACTAACAATTTTTAAGAATTCACGATAGGTAAAAGGAAATAAATGCTTCATCGAATCAAAAGTGTGCAGATTTTGCATATACTTCCTTTTTCCGGAAGCAAAACAACTGAGCTAATAAAATTCCAAAAAGAAGCAAGTGCATCTACCAATGAAAATCCCAGAAATTTGTCACTTGCTTCCCTTCACCAATTTTACTGGGAAACATTTTTCTTGCAACACGCTTTCTGAAAATGGAACACACGACAGCAGTTCAAATCCTGCAGGAACTTATGAATGGGTAAGTGCACTCTTTTAGCATTTAACAGTTATTATTTACTGTAATAGTTGTGTTAGTTACCAAGCAATGAATGAGCCCAGAGACTGTAATTATAAGCAGTCATTAGTTACGAAATTTAGGCTCTTAAGCAGTGAACGAACCACGTGGGAAACGACAATGTTGTCCCAGAAAAGAAGTACCCTTCCAAATTGTTTCATTACAGTGACCATAAAATTAATATCTTTGCCAATTTTGAACCGATTTTAACATTTGAATACACCATTTTAACTGGTTCGAAGAGAGCCATATTATTGACGGGGATTAAGATAAGGTGTTTTGCTTCTGGGTCAATCTGTTGAAGAAGTTTTAAAAGTGTAAAAGAGAGTTTAAAAACGACTAAATGATTGTTTATGACATAGATTTTTGATAGTTTATGACACAAAGGGCAACAAGGTAATGGATAGGAGACTTGCCAAATTATGTAAAATACCCATTGTTATTGATTATATATTGACTTATGCAATTGCTATAAATGTGTATTTTGTTGACTGTATATTAGGGTGCTTCTTAAATATATGGTAAAATTTTTTTTGGCGAATATTCACCGGGGCACCCTCTTAAATGTTTCATTTCATTAAAAAAATGAACCTCCAAAAATATTTTTAAATTATATGAACTTTTAAGGGGTGCTACCGGTGATCAAAATATCACTGTTCGGCCAATAAACATAATTTAACGCAGTGTAGGGAAATAGCGAAAGCTATACTTTAAATAATTTTTTTATTGACAAAAACTATTAAAAAGCTTACAGGAACACATTACGGGTACAACAATGCTTAAACTCCAATCAAGGTTGACTTCTTCCTATCAGGATATTTCTGTCTGTATTGTTGCACGACTAGTAAGAGGAACTGTTTTTGCTCTTCGTTATTCGTATGAAGTTTGTTGTACTCGTCCATTAGTGCAACTCCCCGCTCAGCAATATCGTTAACCACTTTCATGGAACTGATAGTTGCCTTAGCTGATTTGTAATCTTCATCAGTTTTCCATTCGACTGCATCTTTTTTTAAAAAACCAGTAGCAATTCCTGTAATGGTAAAAAATCTGTATGTCTGTGATGTGACAAAGTCCTCAAGTTTCTTCCTCTGGATCACCAATGGATCGACAGTTGCCCTTTTTGAAGGGATGTGATCAGTTGAGTTTTGTAAAGCTTGCACCATTTTGTTTTTGGTGTCATTTTCGAGTTCATCATCAAAAAAGGCTAAAGCAACTAATTCCACTGACAGGTACCAGAGATGACCAAAGAACTTTTTCAGTGCAATTTTTGAAATGAATTCATTGTGAATCTTGTAGTTGTCTAGATCTTGCAAAAGCTGGAGATCATGACGAGGAGCTGATGGGGCGGACATAGCTGTGTACCATGCTGGGATGTATAATCGAATGGTAAAAATACAGATATCACAGATTCCCTTCTCTTCTTTCTTTGTCATTTTAAAATGATTCCTAAGCATCCAAATCTTCAACGAGTAAATGGCCTTCGCCATCCATCGGGCCCTGTGAAGCCCTGCAGGAGCTTTGAAAGATAATTTTTTTGCTGTAACCCCACCTAAGAAAATGATTGCCAACTCCAAAAGCTCTTGATAGTCATCTCGAGGTTGAAATAATTGAAGTTGATTTTTGCAAAAGGCTGTCCTTTCATCACTCACATCAGAAATTGCAGCAGATGTTACATCGTCATTTAAAGCTGTCTGATAATTTGCAACATCAATTGTATACCAATGTTTCTTAAATCGTTTAAAGATTAAAATGTCAGGACCACTTGAAGCACCAACAGAATGAGTGACCACTGCTTCCAACATAATTTCAAGGATGTGGTGACGACATGCCAACCACAGTAAATCTTTTCCCAATTTTTGTTCCAGAAGGATACAAGCACCACTCCACTGACCTGTATTCACTGCAGTTGTATCAAAACTCATAAATTTCAGTTTATCACATAGTCCCCAATCAAGAGCTGCCTCATACACAGCAGAAGCTGTTGCAACACCGGTTCCTTTAGGCAATTTTGGAACACTAATGAGCTGTTGGACACCTTCACCTGATACTAGCACAGGTAGCCGATCTACAGTTTCACTTCCAGTGATATCCTCGAGTAACTTTCCATCCCAATGAATACATAGAGGAACATCAGGATTAAACTCACTTTTTAATCCTTCAGCAATTTTCTGTCGTCGTTTAATACGCTCCCTTCGAATGGAGGATGAATTGACATTAATTCTGCTGGATCAAGCCCTAGATGCTCTAGTGTAGGAGTTAAAATAAGTGCTGCTCCTCTATCACTAAGCTTTGCCATGTCTAAATTTGCCACTAACTTGTCACTTAAAATGTTTTTTCTACCACGTCTCTGTCGCTTTGGAGCAGGCTCTCCTCTTGATGTTGAAGGTTGCTCTGCTTCAGACCTCGGAAGTGTGTTACTCACAAATTCTGATTCACTGTGTGCACCGTTATCTTCACTTTCTGATGATGAATATTCAAGCAGAACTTTTTCCTCACGGGCTATCCTATCCAATTCTTCCTTTGCTCTTTTTCTTTGCAATATTTCCTGCTTCTTTTCCAATTCTGCTTCTTTTTTTGCCAGACGTCTATCAACACTACCCATTTTTCCAAAGCACCCTTGCCGCTGAGCTAATAAAAAGTCCCTGTCTTCTTGAATGGTTATAAGTTGCAGTGCATTGGCGTGAGCAATATCAAATAATTCATCTAATGATTGTTTCCATTTGTCTTCCTTATGCTGCAGACCATCTGACCGCTTGGCTTTATTCTCCTTATTTTTCTTCAATTTTTTCCATTCATTAAAGATGCTCTCTACTTTAGATATAACATGTTTCTTCAACCTTACTGGTATTCTAGCCCTTGCCCACAGTTCCAAAACATCACTAGCAGTAGACTGGCATGCACTCTTGATGCTTTGTTTTTCATTTTCCTTGTAATGGAAAAATAAGGCCATGACTTCTTTCTTTGATGGAAGCGTAGTTTGGCTTAATGATGATGACATTTGACCAATCATCCATATTTCTGTTTGTTGTCTGGTAGCCACATATGCCTTCGTTGATAAAGCCATTATTTTATTCTAGAAATGCAACTCCAGTGTCTGAAAAAAAAAAGAATTAGGGTGCATATTGCTATTATTGAAATACATTACACAATTGACAAATAGATACATTGTTAAATTTAATGCAAATTTCAAATCCTGGTAGCACCCCCTAAATATCAACCGATTTTGCTAAAACTTTCAGGGTATTGTTTTTTCATGAAAATGAACCAATTTGAGTGGTGCCCCATTGAAAATTCAGACTTTCAAAAATAAGAAGCACCCTACTGTATATGTAATGTAATGTTGCCACAAATAAGTGTTTGTTCACTTCGTGGCATCCTTCTTTCTGTAATAAAAAAAAATATAAATAATGCCAATTTCAAGCCTCCAGCTCAAACCATTGATGAAATATTTAGCAAAAACTGAATTAACAGTATAGCACGTATGCAGCATTACAGACTTATTCTTCAAGCTTTGATCTTTACACTGAATGAAATCCTGGTATTGGAATAAAATTAAAAAATAAATAAATAGCGCCCGGTTGCCTGGTGCTAAAGTACAGACTACACACATAAACCGTATTTTTTTTTAAAATTATCAGTGGTGTAATTCACACAAACCCTGATGATACAGACGATGAATTACAAGAGAACGCAACGGATTCTTCTGATGAAGTCACAGAGGGGCAAAGTGTTGAAATTACAGCTACCACAGCTGAAGATATTTCAACCATTTCCGGTGATTCACAAGTGGTATTAGAAATTAATGAACATATTGATGGGGAACCTCCACGCAGCTTGCCTCCATCACTAGTTATAGAAAATGAGGTTCAGTCTAATTCGTCAAATGAACAGTATGTTGTAACAGGTACTGAAAGTGATTCTTCATCTTCAACAAATAACCAGCCTCGTAAGCGAAAACAACGTCCTATGAAGGAAAAAACCAAGCGTCGTTGTTGCACTGCAAGTCAAAAAATAGAGCGAAACAAGCAAAAATATCAATTACTTCCACCATGTACCAGAAAAAAGAAGACAGGCGATCAACAAAGATTTCTTGGAAATGAGCTATGATAGTAGGCGAAGTTGGTTATTTTGCCGTGTAAAAAAGCACGAGGTTAAACGTAGAAATTCTACGGCAACTGAAACTGGTGTATACAAAAGAAATGCAAAAAAAAAATAGCTTGCACACTTTAACAGCAAGCCCCTTATCATTGGGCAACGATAAAGGGCTTGTTGTTAAAGTGTGCAAGCTATTTTTTTTTTGCAGACTATTGGGTACTGATCTGACAAAATCATAACAGTACTCATGAAAGCAACCACACCAGACCCGTTGAGCCCTCCACGTGATAAAAGAGGAAGAGAGACGCCATCAAACAAAATTGATGTCACAAAAGTGATAGACCATATTAACTCTTACCATCCATCAATTAGCCATTACAGGCGTGAGCATGCACCGTTAAAGAAATATTTGCCCACAGACTTAAATGCTAAAGAAATGCATGCAGATTATAGTAAAACACACCCTGAACATAAGTGCAGTTACGATTAC